>JAYMSE010000019.1:0-112864 GCA_036897945.1 Silene undulata | reverse complement strand
ACCAGCCAGTGGAGGAGAGGAATGGCTCGAAGCACGGGTCCTGGATCATGGGTATGGGCGAAAGGACCAGACTTCACTAGCTTCTGCACTGGAAACAAAGTGCCGATCGTTAACGTTAAGTACGCGATTAATTGCATAGTGGTACTAAGGATGACTTTCCCTCAATTCTTACGCTAGTAAGGCGGAATGCATGTATAAAAAAAAATCTTCTTCCCATAAGGGCCGCACGGACTTGACCTTTCATTCCTGTACTGAAACGGCAGACTCTCGAGACAAAGGGGCAGAACGAAGGTTATGAAGCGTCTGTGTTGGCGTAGCGTATTATTATGCTCCGCAATTTTAAGTATTTGCGTTAAATAGAAGAAAGATCTTTCTGAGAATTGACCATTACATTAAAGGATCTTGTCGTTGGAAAGACTTATAGTGCTAGTGGTTATCGCGAAAACAAGTCAGATAAAACTCTCTCGGCAGACCACACTGTCATCAAGGGCAACATCAAACGTACAGGATTGGGGGACCCAAGCAGCTACCTGACCTAGCTGCCTAGCCCAGTTCCTCATCAAGAGCCTTTTCTTTTTCTTTGTTGTGAGCACACTTGCTGCATATTCTTTTTCTATCTTTGCTTGCGCCTTCGATCGGAACAACATCGGATGAAGCCCCCCCGGTTCATCCCAAAGCTCGTGCCCAATTTTTCTTTGGTTTGTCTTTTATATTACGCCTTACTCTGATTATGTTTCCAGCTTACTTTGAAAAGAAGCATTGGGAAGGGGCAGGCAGAATACTTAGGGCGAGTTGGTCAAGTCATTCCGGGCCTCTAAACCCTATAAATAAAAATAACCTTTTTGGTTCTTTCTATCTTTACGGAGGAAGAGGAATAGAATATAGAGTAAGTTAAGGAAAGAAATGGCTTGATCCCTTGGCAAACCTCTAATGCTAGAATGAAAAGGCGTAGGTAAGGATGTTCACTCGTCAACCAACGGGATACCACCTGCTTGATAAATTCAACGGCAAAGCGCTTTATGAACAACTCAATCTAACCCGTCTTCTTCGTCTTTTGAGATACTATGAAAGAATTCCTATGTTTTGAGCAAAAAGTAGACTCTTGTGAAAAATTCTTGCTACCTGATGGAATGGAAAACCTAGGTTCATATGAAATATGGTGAATTATCTATCTATCATATACAGAAAAAGGCCGATCGCTTTCCGTGAAGACCCTTCTGGCGTATCTTATAGGGGCAAACGTTAATTCCATCCTAACTCAGTAGCTAGATGCTACACCCGTTCGTTGCGTATACTTCACTTGCAATGGCCCGTTCATTTCATCATAGATTGCGCTCGCCTCCTTCGTCCTATGGCTCATTACTTCTTATAATATAAGCCTTCTTTATTTTTTTTTTAGCTTAAGGAAGCCGCCTTCTTACTTGACTCATTAGCCAAAACCGGCTCCCGATCTTCTTCCCTCCGCTGTGCTGCATCTATAAATTAAAAATTCTCAGGTCTAATCCTTAAATATATTAACATAGAATAAAAGCCGAAAATAACTTAAATAATGGCAGCTATAGCGTGGAGTAAGTCAAGTCAAAATCTAAGTAAGGCGAAACTACTCTCCAAGCTTAGTGCTTTCCAATCTAATTCTAAAGCTTGACCGTAAGTATTAGCAATAAGGGGAGAGGACGATCAAGCTGACTCGACCACACCACCTATCCTTTGCCCTTAATATAGATCCAGAACAAATGAATACATTTATGGAATCAGAGAAACAGGGGGATGCCCATGAAAGAGAGGGTGAGGGTGTCCATGAAGTTAAAGAAGATGCTGATCCGGAAGAAGCATTTGCTGATCATGGACAGACGAATTCCTCCGATATAAAGAAATAGGACCCTTTCCTTTTCTATATATACAACCGAGAATCCTGTCAAACCAAAGGGTCTCGAGAATCTGGCATAGAAAGCTATGTTATGGTGATCAATGCCTTTCTTCGTATAAGCCATTTCATTTAGACAGCAGATGGCACTATGCAGGTATGTTCTCTAGCTTTGTCTAAGGCAAGCGCGCCTGATTGGTCTAACCGGGTTTAAACGAGACTTTGACATAGAATGGGCTTTTTCATAGTCTTTGAAAGAGTCCTAACTAGCAGAAAAAAGTCTAATTCGAGTCTCTTAAAGACGTACGAGATCTTAAGCTATTGTTTAATCAGATAAGAGAGTACTCCTCTTTTACTTGACTGACCAACTGCCTCACCTTGGATAAGGTTTCCCGATTGATCGAAGATACGTGGATTACAAACGGTATCTGCAGGGCATTCTTTCTTGGAGGTTGCCCTTCCTTCTCAATGCCCCGGATGCACCCAATGCATTCTTTACTTTGTAGTATAGCCCGCGTAAGTCAAGGAAAAGCATATAGCTAGTCTTCTTTCTGAGTCGGGTTCGACTAAAATCTTATATTATATGAAATGACTCGACATATGGCAAAGCTTAAAGTTCAATGATCGGTTGATTGGCACGTTGGAACCCGAGGTCTAAGACCAGGCTAATAAGATTGGACGTACTTTCTACAACTGACCTTCTGAATCTTTAACGTTTATAAGCACCTTGGTGGTATTATCACTTAGGGGGTACCGCACTCTCTCACCCTTCGTTTTGAGGCTTCATATCAAGACATAGAAAAATAAAGAAAAATTGGGTAAATCAGTGGCATAAAAACCCCTGATGGTCTAGCTTCGAGCCAACCCAAGTAAGCTTCTTTCGTTAGGAAAAGCGCTGTAAGGCATAAGAAAGCATGTTGAAAGAAAAAACAAAACTAAGTAGAGATCCCAAACCCGCTGTTTTGGGTGAAAGATAGGAAGATTTTATGTGGTTACATTGTAAAAGAAGGGCCCAAGCCCAGCTACTTACTAAAAAAAGAGGGCATTAAGTGCCAAAGTCCTTTCCTATTCTATCGAATCTCAACATGAAGCTATAGAAAGCATGTCTAAGGTATTTCTGTCTGTAGAAGAGAATCTCTACCCTTTATTACGGGTATAAGCAAAGGATACTGGAAAAAGATAAAGTCCTTTTAAGAGGGTCTGTTCATATGGGTTATTTAAAGAGATGAGTTCACTTCCAAGCACGGAAAAGGAGGAAAGGTCACTAGGGAGAATTCCTTGGTCTAGTGGCTAGAACTAGCGTAAGACCTCTCATGTCAAAGATGCTCTCAAACTAGCCATTCGTTGGTTCAAGCAAAGGGGAGTTCGACCGAATATAAATAAGAGCATTCAATGCTAGTAGATTCATGTTATTTAATAGGATGATTTAGCCTAAGTAGGAGTAAGGGAGAATCATAGTACCTTACCGTCCACGTCATCTTATTATAGGCTCTTATAGGCTAAAAAATTCTCGTAGAAATTGATAGAATCTAAATGGTGAACTCATATTTTAGCGAGTCCTGTTGGTATTCAAGTAAAACCGGACTAACCAAAAGCTTTATGCCGCAGCCCGATACGGAGACTCATTATAAGATAAGACTGTTATTTTATTACCTAGCGCCTATGCCCTTAGTACTATGTAAATTTGAAAAAGACCCCCCCGACTCGGATACATCCCTTATTTATATTTCATATTTAGATGGAGATCATAGGGGACAGCTACTAGACTGTTCAGTCTAACTGGGAATAGACAAGATAGAAGTCAGCCATGAATCTCGTGAGTAAGACGCTCCTTGAAGCAAACAAAAGACTACTTTACTTGGGAGATAGCAAGAGCTTCCTACAAACTGAAAGGCGCCATTAATTGGTTGCACAGGTGGTTCTGCCTCTTACGAGCCTCCCTTCCGCACTCGCTCGACTCTTTCATTCCTTCTTCTTTTCTTACTTAATATTCAGAAAAAAATGGGCTTAATGATTGCTATTGGACTTCAAGATGCCGAATTCATGTTGAAATCCCTTCTACATACAGGGAAGTTCTCAACTATCTTGCTATCTCTCAAGAGTGAAACTCGCTACTTGATGCTCTCTATCTAAACGAGAAAAAAGCAACAAAAGCAGATTAAAGATTACTAATCCCTTGTTGATACGCGCTGACAATACATTATCCTTTTATTCCTCGGAAAAGAAATGCTTGGTATCATTCATCAGGGAAAGAAAGAGCAGATCTCGGGTAGGGAAAGAAAGTTATCCAAGTAAAAGAGCGGGTCCATTTTCTGTTTTAAAAGAACTCGGGAATACCACACAGCATCTTGTTAGGGCAGCATGGGTATAAGTCTAAGGACCAAGGCGATGTGATCAAGAGGGGTCTCATACGAAATTGTAATAACTAGAATTAAGCTTCCACCTCGATTGTAATTGATGCATCAGAGGTTTTTTGTCTTTCTAACTATTAGTTTTGCAAAGGAAGCTGCTACGCTATAGTCTGCTATTAGTTTAACAGAGAGAATAAGTTAAGCGAACCAGAGAAGCTTTACCTCTTAATAGGGATCTAACAATATGGGTCTTCTCTCTTACATATATATATGCTAACAACATACTCACTGCGTACCCTTTCTTCGTTCTCCAAGTCTTTCATCGGGCGCTCCGCTCTTTGTACGCGCTACAGGTATTTCGCTTGTTCACTTCAGGAGTACATTTGCTCCTTTCGCCCTGCTACTCTCGTTCGTTACACGTCTTTCACTCCTTCCTTCGCTACGGAATTACATCCTACTATATTCTAATTTAAGAGCATCCTATTTGTAAAATATTTGGTAAGCATGAGGTAGACCTACTTTATATCTTTCTTGCGACATATCTTGATGATACGGAAAAATAGACGTTTCCAATCTATGCTTTCCTCATTTTATTAGAAGCACAGGTAGTGAGTGAGTGAAACAAGAGAACTTGGGCCTATCATTCTATTGAAGTCTCCCGCCCCGTGATGTCTTATATAAATCTATGAAACTGATTAAGTAGACAGAGGCAGGCAGCCTCATACCGAGAAGCCTTCTTTATATACTTTTATATATATGATTTTGATAGTATCTCAACCATATTTAAGTGTCAGAGGACGCATAAGCTTACCTTTCCACATCAATCAAAACAAAGACTACTTCTTGGCTTAAAGACGGATTACCTTAAATTAAATAAAAAAGCAGAGTCGGAGAGGCCTTAAAGACTGAAATAAGGGGAAGGCTATTCCTGTAAGAAAATCCTCAGAACATAATATATAGAAAGTAAGACCCCAGTCTCTTATCCCCCAAACAAATTTCTTTATTGCAGACTTGTCTTCTCGGGCCAAACTTCTTTCCAAGGCTACTTAATTACTAAATAAGAACTAAAATAAGTCAGTTAGGGCGGTTTAATATAAGCAGGGAGTGCTGAAGTTGATTAATTAGTTAGGGCAAAAGTACCTACTCTCTCATATAATGATTCTATTACAAATGCAGGATGCTGCGCTTCCAACTCTTGTTGGTCTTGATCATTCATAATATAGGGGGAATTGGGGGTCCTACTATATCGAGTCTGTAATACAAGATTTGATATCTAAATACAATAGTGTGCTCTTATATGAATCTTCTTTTTTCCTATGATCTTTCATGCTTCAATCAAAAAACTTTGTCTAACCGATATGGTTTCTTTTTCGATACAGCTATAGTTCCCGTTTCGGATGATAATAAAGTTAGGAAAGAGGCTGATTTCAAGGGATGATAGGCGACACCAAAGAGCAGTCTTCAAGAAGGCAAGGTCTCACATCGGAGCAAACAAGACTAATAAATCAGAAGCGCATCTCAGGAAAGAGAGGAGGAAAGATGAGACTCGAGGACGTAGGCCAAGTGGGGTGTATAATTGGTTTTCTCCGTATCAAATTATACAGAATCAAGGGAATCCTTTGTTAAAATGAACTGTTCTTTTAAGTAAAATAATCCTTGCAAAAGTGAAATAGAAATCTCTTATATAAAATAAAGCGGATATTCTTGAATAGCTTTACTAGGAAAGAGAGAGTAGCTGGCTGCTGATGTATGACTATAAGAAATTGGCTTCTTATATATGGTCTTTGCTGCAGTTGTTAGAGTCGCTAGATGTGAGTTGCTCCATCCATTCTTATAGTATACGCTGAGACTTTATCTTTTTTATTGTAAACCACGGGATTCTTGTCTTAAAATAGAGCAAGGTACCCAATAACCAGTTAGATTTACCAGCAAGAGATCTCATTTGCATTCTCCTTACTTCTGTCTAGTTGAGTTTGGTATTATAAATGTTAAGTAGTATCGAGGAAAGCCGCTTATCATTGGATGGGAAGCCTTAATCAACCAGATGCCTTAATAAAGAAAAAATTCTCATTATTGAGGGGAAGAAGCCCTTCCTCTTGTATTGGACTAGGATTTCAGTTAACTCACGGGACCCGCTGTCAGTGTCAGCCATTGGTGTGCGCCTGTGCTTCCTTCTTGACATTCGCTTCGATGTTATAATATGATAGCATCCGTTTAGAACTCATTTACACCTTGTTTTGAGGGCATCCTATAGACTATATTATAGTACATACGCGTCTTATACTTAATATGTGATTCCAAACATTTCTAAGATCTCTCACTTACCTTTCTTCCTTATCTTCTTATGGCTGAACGAACTTCTCCTTGGTATTCGACTCTTTTATAAGCCCCCTTTCTAGTTATAGTTGTTGAAGAAAGGTTAACTTGTGTACTTGAATTTCTTTCCGAAGAAAGATCCGGGGCATTAAGTATAAAGGTCTGTGCGGGCCCTGCCATATAAGCAGCTCCATGCTTCACTTTATCTTATATATTCCAGTTGTTGGGGTTGCTTGTTTGTCTCATAACACGTATTAGAGTAAGAGAAAGATATGCAGCGAATGAAGCTCCATAACGAGTTAGATGTTCGTGAGCAGACTATTAGGAGAATGAACTTTTTAATTTAAAGGGATTTCTTTAGACAACAGAGAAGTGAGCCACCCTATTTCCCATAGGGTGGCCGAGGTAAATAGGAAAAAGGATCTTGATAGGTAGATCAGACACAAGAACAACTAATAAGAAGAGTAGAAGCAATGCCCTATCCAGCATAAGGTATATGAGATGATTTTGCGAGTTTATAGGGGATTTGCGCATCAAATAGATCATTTCAGAGCATTTTTTTAAGATAGGAAAGTTCAACTCCTGCGGCATTCCTTGGGCGTTTACGCAGCATAAAAAGCCTCCTTTACTACGACATTTGTCAGATCAAGTGGCTAGACATAGGTATGGCTCGACTATAAAGTATAGGAATTTTTGGCTTAAGATATTTCCATCCGGAAGCAGAAGAAATTGTAGTAGAATAATGGGACTCCTATTACACAGGAGAAAGTTTCAACAACTCCAAAAGAAGCTCGAGAAAGATTTCTTGAGAAAGCTCACGAAAAAGAAGAAGTTGGTAGTTTGCTAAGTCTCATTTTGCTTTAGATTCTTTTACGGTGTTATATTCTTTGTTATGATTGCTTCTACTTCTTAGTTAGAACATTTCCTTCTTATTCAACGAACTCTTGTACTATAGTGTATTACTTGTTGAACCCTACTTTAATCACCTTAAGGCGCATATGAGATACTACACTACGGAACATAATGCCATGATATTGGCGTACTTAGAGAAGACTTTAGACGAGCAGCTTTCCCAAACTATGCTTTTGATCTTAATTGGATTTGACGTGATCTATGAACAAAAATTTATTACTGCATATATTTTTATTCCTTTGTTTAACTAGTTTTCCCTCATACAAAGGCAGAAAAAAGAGGGAGAACTTCTTCTTTCTAACATCTAACTAACGCTAACATCCCTACTCCTTTCGGAACTTCTATCGCTTGTTGGGAAATTCGGCATCAATTGAGGGATTGAAGGTCTTCCCATTGTCAGTTACAAGAGAAATCTACTAGTCCAACAGAATAAAGAAGATGCAGCCTCCGTTCGGATGTCAACAATGATTACAGATTTCTGTGATTATTTAGCCGGAAGAAATGAAGATTCTATGCTTTGGAATCACAACACAATAAGGAGCAAACGACTTCTCACGCTAGCGCTCTAGTCTTCCTAAGAAAAGATGCATTAGTATAAGAAAGAGCTGCCCTGCGCTTCCCGATCTGTCGTATTAGAACGTCCTTCTCGTAACATACCTGCTTCCAATGACTACTTATAACTATCAATCGCTTCATGCACTATTCCTATAGGAGAGAATAGCCCTATAAATCTGAGTCTATTTCATAAGGGTCAAACTGATAGGCTCCGCTACCGGGGTCCTGAGCTCATATCTAAAGCTAAGAAATAAGTCTTAGGCTTTTTTCCCATCACAACATATAGAAAAAATACTAAGAAAGATCAATCATACATATAAGTAGCGCTTACTTAGCAAATATCATGTCTTAACATTTTTACATATGGGGTATAGCATTTTTTTTAACTCTAGTTTCTTTATACAAGACAGCTGGAACTCTTACTTTTTTATACGTAGGCCGGAGCTGCCGGATTAATTAGCTCATTATTGAAAAAAAACGCTATCATCAAAGATGTTAGCACAGAGAAGGCAGGAGAAAAGACAATAGGAAGAACGACGATTTCGCATACATCCTAATTAAATAGGCATCACCTTAGGCGTGAAAACTACTAAGAAAACTGCTTCCGATAGACAAACGAGAAACTCTTCTTGATAAAGCACAGGATGCTAGGATCGGAATACAAGAAAGAAGACATTTACAGGGAGGAATCAACCTAATACCGAAGAAAGGAAGCATTTAACTGGACTTATTAACCGAGCGTCTTCCAAGCACGGCTAACCGGTAATCTCACATGTGGGCATATAGGAAGGGCACTTCCATCTCTAACCTAACATCAAATTCTTGTAAAGCTGCGTGTGCTCAGAACTTCTTTTTTTAGTACATGTCTGCTTGAGCTTTCTTCTTAGAACGTCTACTAACTCTCTTTTCTTTGTGGGGGGTCTCTTTAGGCGGTTAGCTGCTTTTCCTACTTCTATGAGATAACTCAACCCATTGCCCCCTTACTTTTGGGGCTGAGCAAAAAACATTATATGACTCTATCGAATACAGACAATTCTTACAGGACAAGCTCAATACCACAAGTCGGCTGAACCATTCTTTTTGGTAATAGACTAACCGAACTCCAGTTCTCCTTTACACCTCATTGACGACATTACTAGACTAGAACATAAGTAGTACACACCACCTTAGGCGCGAACACTACTAAAAAAAACTCTTGTATTAAACCCTCAAAAGTACGGCTTATTCTTCCTCGTTTTTTAAGAAGAATCCTAGGCAGCTTTAACCTTCTTTTTCGCTGTAACCAAAAGAAAGCTAAATTAAATTAGACCATTGTTAGATTCTCCGGTACTTTCTTTTTTTCTTTTTCTCAAAAGCGGACCTACAAACTAAACTACTAAGATAAAGCTCAAAGATGCACCTTAGGTAAGAAGTTAAGGTTGATCTTCATCCATAGGGGAAGGATGAACGTATCATTGGTAAGCGTGCTCGAGAGGAATAGAAGTTCATTTTTTTCATCCAGCTGGTCAGAAGCATCCCCGGCCGCAGCTTCACCAGAAACCAGAGCCGGGGGAGCAGAGCTGAAACAGGAGTTTTACTTCTTGAATCTTGAAGAAGCCCCGTTACTTCACTTCAAGGCATCGATCATATCATTAAGTGTAGTTGAACCCTAGACCTAAACTCTTTTTAAAGAGAGGACCACCTCACTTCACAGAAAGACGAAGATAGAAAGATCTAATACACCCAGGAAGCAAATTCTGATCTTAGAATACAATCAAGAGATGTCCAATAAAAAGAGCAGTTCCCGAGAAAAGATGAACCGGGCATTTTGACTTTACCTTTAGATCGTAAACTACTTACGTTCGTTACCTTAAGAACCTTAGAAGCCAATCTTTCTTACTTACGCTTCTTCGCTTGAGAACGAAGAGTGATACTCAAAAAAGTAATGAGACTCGCTGTAGAAGGCCATTAATTAAAGAAGATTACATCGGTTGTTTTACCGCACTTTAATTTAAATAGAATGATTCTCATCTCAATAACTAAAAACTAAAGTAGAAAGTAGGTAGAATGAAGAGAAGTTTCAGCTCAGTAATTGTCTCCTAGATTCCAGATTCAGTTGAAACCAATGGTAGCGGGGCGGCTTGAGCTGGTGGTGAAATGAGCGAAGTTCCAATGCATCCCTCACTTCAATTCGTTACATATTGGCTCATTTCAATTGTATCTACGCTCGGGGGATCCTTACGCCAGCATATTTTTTGTGACACTTATTTACTGGATTTCATTTATATAGCCCGATACGAAAGCCTAACCTGAAGAGTAGAATATTTAGCTATTCCCCTGTGCCCTGGAGGTTAGGGGAAATAACCAAGGAAGATGCGGAGCAGATGTAGTGTTATTTGGTACTAGTTAGGCCCGCTTTCCTATCTCGAAAGTAGAGTCTTTCCCATCTTCTATCGTAACCATAATCGACTGCAGCTACCCTTTACCGACTAAAAGAATCCCGCTTAGCCGTGTAATATCATATCAATGCACGGCTTGGGGAGGAGCGGAGCAAAGGCCGGTAGGCAGGAAAAAAGACTATTCTCGCCAACACGCCCGTTTCATAAACTAGACTCGCTCTATCTTCGAGGACGTCTATGTCTTACTGTAGATTAATTCTATCTTTTAACTTCTAAATAGTACTATGGGTGGGCAAAGTTCGTTATCTGCCTTAGTATCCTATCGCGACAAGGACATTATTCCCCAATTCTGGTTATGAGATATTCTATCCTCAATCTGAGTCCTAAAACTCTTATATGTCTACATGATAACTGGCTCATTTCATTTCTTCCTTTGCTTGCTGCTTCCCACTAATCTAATGGGTGGACTTCTTTCTAAAAGAATTCGCCTTCAAATCCTAGGTTAACTCTTACGCTGTTAGGTATTTCTTTCAGACCTCGCTCGATTCGTCCCAACCTGTCTTTAAGGAGCTTCAAAATGCGGATATAAAATATTAAATTCATACGTCCTGTGGGCAAGGGTGGCTTCCGGTCCTAAACAAGATGAATAACGTGCGTAACAGTCCTCTTTAACCGGTTAGGACTTTCTCAATGTTCTCCACCAAAGCCTTATGTAGCTCCTGTTTCCGCCCAAACAAAGCTTGTTTCGATGCCCCTGCAACGCCCTAATCTCGGCATGCCTTTAAAGGTATAGGGTTGGCTTTCTGATTGAATGAATGGATGATCCAGCCGCTTTCCTATGTGCTGGCCATCAACGATCCAGGTGGTCAAGCCCCCGGGAAAGAAAAACACACTAGGAAGAAAGCTTTAACTTCTAACATTTTTATGCTTCAAAAAGATATGCTCTGGCCTCTTCTTTATTTTAAAGGATTATGTTGAAGCTCCCCTACTGCAATTTTTTCTAAAGATTAGGCAGTCTTTTCCAAAATGAATTTAGTACTAAGCCATCTGACCCGGATCCATCGGAAATTCCTATGTAAATGTGAAATTAAAAGAGAAAAGGTGGCATTACTCTCTATTGATGTGACTTCAGCCCAAACTAAACAAGTCTTTTCTTCCCTGTTTATGGAATTCCTTTCAAATGGAGATTGCCTATACAGTGCCATCTCTGGATGCGCCAGTCTCAGTCCCAGCTACGCTCGTTTGCTACACTTGGAAGATCGTCAAAAACGGGATTTTGAGTGATAAATATTAAAAGATCAGATTTCACGACTATTTTCGTAATATATGAACTACTTAGCTTTTTTCTATGATTTCAGGAGTTACTTCTAAGCTAAAATGTCCAAAATTTTCTCGCATTTCATCTTCGATTTCATTGATTGAAACGAATTGGTATGGACGTACTTCATCCGCTTTTGATTGTGAAAAGTTTAGTAAAATCCGGCTTTTTTCAATAGAATTAGATTTTCCTTCAGAAATGACCAATCATTAATTGTAAGACTTTCCTTTGTGTTCTTGAGGGTCCCTTGAGTCAAGTCTTTAAACCTACTTTAAATAAATTTATAAAAAAAAGGGATTAGGGTTCCAAATCTCGTAGGATGTCTCGCTCATTGGACGATACGAGCAGGAGCTTAGCTTCTTCCTTGTTCAAATTTTGAAAAAGTTTACTTTCTTTTATGGTGGTGGGATTCAAACCTTATCTTGTGAAAGCCAAGGCTGTAGAAGGAGATCGGGATGAAGCGCATGGAGCGAGAGGAACGAAGAAACTCGACTGTATAAGAGAGGAAGGGGGTTCACTGACAGCTGGCAGAGAGATCAACAGTTTAATCAGATAAATGAGCATTCTTATTACACGATACAACTTGAAAAAGGGATTTATAAGAATTCCGGAAATGACAGGATGAATCTCGGGATCTTCCTCCCGTGCCCATGTAATATACGCCGCGAAGGATACGGCAGGAAGTTGGATCAATCCAACAAGATTGCCAGAGTGTAGAAGAGTAATACCGCGTGGAGAAAGGAAGTAAGTGAAATTCTCCCCTTCCGTTCGCCAACAACGCAGTTGGTATGACCTTTGGCAATTCGAGATTCGATCTTTTCGGGGGCTGCAATCGGCATATTCGTAGGATCTAATCGCTCACTGTGAAAGGATAAAAAACTTTAAATAGTTAAATAGAATAATAATGTACGTTAATAAGGTTTCTACTTATCTTATTTAAAATGTACGAAAATGGAATGGGCTCGTCAAAGGGCAAGTAATTTATTGATGTGTTTGAAATTGTAACTGCTAATGTAGCTTCTTCCGAAGTGGCCACTGTAATCAAGGTCGGCGATTAAGGAAGTCTTGATTTACCATGTGTTTTGACCAACTACCCCTGAAACCAGGGCTGCGTATACGCAAGCTCAGAGAGGATTGCTAAAAAAAAAAATGCTAGCTCACTCTTGTTAATTCGATTAAGCAACAAAAGTCAAGCTTACAGTTAGATTTAGATAATGCGGGTCTTTCCCTGATCGCTATCAGCTAGGGATAGGGGCAAAGAGACTGCATAATGCTATAAAACAACAAGTCTGTATTGTTATATTGGTTTCATTAATACGCCTTTCTTTTTGGGGCCAGTGTAGACGTCCCCGAGGACTTTCTCTCTCCGTACCCGTCACTGTGCGGGGGAGGGAAGGAAAGGTCCGAGATAAGAGCGTTGTTCCAGCAGGATAAGATCTAAGAAGGGGAGCCGGTCTAAGAACAGCTCCATGAAGCTTAGGCTGAAAAGAACATAAATTGTGTGCACCTCAGCCCGAACCCGAGGGGGCATACCTTCTTTCGCTTTTTTCCATATCCATCTGATTTGGTTGTTCCAGCCTCGACATCATCTGTTCCGGTTTCAAGTCCATCTTTTAGTGGTGGAACGCCCGTCCAGTTTGATGACTTTTTTTCCACCTTCTTTATTTGCTCAGAGAACTTGTTGGCAAAGGTAGGGCCCCCTTACTATATAAGCATCTTTGATGCGGTTTGGTATGCTTTGAAAACCCCTCCTGGCTGCTTTGATAGGGGAGCTCATTGATGAAGCAGATAGAATCGAGAATGCTCCACAAAAAGCTTTCGCCGATCTGGCTTTCCAAGACCAATTCTCGACCGAAAAAGACCATTAGTTACAGCGCAAGGGACGGTTTTTCAAAGAATGGGGCACTTCGATCGCCGACGAAAAGCTGCTTTAGCCAATGGTGCTCGTAGATGGGAAGATAAAAGTGGTTCCGCATTATTAAGATCAAGAAATTACTTGCTTATTTTTGGAATAGGGAACGCACCTTCGAGGTGCACTCTTAAGAAGGGCGCCAAATACGCCTTTGCAACAAAAACCAAGCAAGAGAAGGATTCTACTGCATGCTTCCATAGATGGTTTGGTCCACGTCTTACCCGGAACGGGGGGAATCGGACTCGGAATTGAAAAGCGGGGTAATTCTTTTCATCTGTCTGATATCTTTTTTAATCTTCTTTTAAGGGGGAAGGGACCTTAAGTAGCTTGGGGTGGGGGTCCGCCTTAATATTCCACTCCGCGGTGAGAGGACTCAAATTGCAGCATATAAACGAAGTTAAGTGAATACGCTGCTTATTCATTCCATCAAACGACATGCAAACAAAATATCTGTTAAGTCTAATCGCTTGCAATGCAGTCTTTATTCCATTTTCTCTTGTGTCCATTGTAGCATGTGTGTCACCTAAGGAATAGATGCACAAGAAGCCCAAATGCAGCTTGATTAGACCAGCGGGTTTATCTTCTTTTTAACTTTAATATGGAAAATTTCAAATATTCTTTCATTTATGGTTTCCTCAAGTCCCTATTGGTATAGGACCTACATGAGACCTTTACTCGCTACGTACACTATTCCATTCAATCCATTATCGCAAAAAGGGTCTTCAAGTTAAGAAAAGACTAGTATGCGCCTTAATGGTCAACTCGCTTCCTCACTAATCTATCAGGAGAGGGGTCGGCAGCAATTCTATTGCCGGTGGTTTGAGCACTAGTAGAGCGGAGGAGGGGGGATGCTCGGAGAACAGCTTTTAAAAGAAGACTCGTAAAAGAAGACTTGGACTATATGAATGACTAGTGATGATGGCTGGCCTGTCAGAAAACTGAAGATAAGGGTCAAAACCCAGATGTAAAGGTCCAATGAACAATAAAAGTCCAGGAGCAAAAGTACTAAGAAGAAAAAGAAATTCAGGTAGAGGAAAGAAGGGGTTCTCCGAGAAAAGAAAGAATAAGCGGATGGACCCTTTAAGATCACTGAAGATTTAAGTACAATTCCTGTCGCAACCGACCAAGGTTTCAAAGGAGGAGTCTCAATGGGCTTGATTCCCAATGAACTGGTTTAGCATCTCATGAGAGTACTTGTGGAATGGGCGAAAGAGCTTCAGAGTATCTTCAAAAGAGGTTAGGAAAGCGATCTAAGAAATCCGCGATAGGGCCGATATGCTATATCCCTTACCTCTAGGAGCACTTTTACGAAATAAGAGTTCGAAGCCAGTATTCCAATAAGAAGTACACACATAGAAAACTTGCCCGCGTTTAAAAAAGGGTATAGGGGGGTCAATCACTGACTGTCCAATGGGTTTGAAAACCAGTTACAGCTACAAGTAGTCCAGTCGCTCTTGGCTGACTATCTCGGCAAGACTCCTTCTTAAGATCGTTCGCCCTCGAGGAGAGTAAGCCCTTTAGCGTGAAAAAAAGTCTCTGATCCCATTTGAAGGACAGTCAAACTAGTCTTTGACATCCCTTTTTATTTTACCATTACCGATTCTTGTCACTTTTTGTATTCAAAAAAGCTCTCCCAGAAAACTGCAGCTGAGGAAGAAAAGATTGACGCACCCATCGAAGACGGAGTCGAAAATGAAGTTGATGAAGTTCGGGTTGGTAGCATTAAAAGGATGTACGAGTCCCAATAATCTACATTCACCTTATTCTGTAAAGCATTGCGAAAAGGAGCGTTAAAAGCCTACAAAGGCTAGAAATGGATGAGCTTGTCCGGGGGTTCTCGATCAGATAACCGTGCGGCTCACTTTAGATATTCGATTTGTGCTAATATCCCGATCGCTTCTTCTGCTCCTTGATAGCTTCAAAGTCTATTGTTGGTGCTTAAGCCAATACAATAGGATCTCAATTTACGACCATACTTAGAAAGTTTTTTCCCAATTCTTGTGCTTTAAGTGAAATAGAAACGTCATATTACAAAGAAAAGGTATAAAAGAAGCCAACTCGCTTCGTATACTACACTCGCTTGTTCAATGGGATCAATCAATTAAATTCCCATCGGATTAGGACCAATCTTTCGGGGCAAGCCGGTTCACTTGCTTCATGGGCTAAAACCTCATCTTTTTGTATGGATTAAAAAAGACCTCTCTTGAAAAGTCTCATCTGTATTTCCTTCTTCTGAAACGGAAACTCTAGTAGTAGCAGCAGCTTCCGTAGAAATAGCTTTCCAGCTGCATTAGATTCTTATTATTATTATACAGGACAGAGTCAGCAAGCAAGATCCGCTTATATATTATATAAAAGAAAGAAGAGGCCCTGTCTACCTACCCATCATCAGCTAAAGTTCCACGAACAACTTAGGCTTCTTCATATACAACTGTTTTTGCTTTAACTCTACCAACTACAATCTCATCTGGAAAGACCATAAGCAATGTACCCTTTTGTTGTCTTTTGTTATGTAATAGCTGCTTAAACTTGCCTGCTCCCCACAGCGCATAGTGAAGGAAAGGAATTTTCCCTTTGTTTTGTTCTTTAATTGGTAGAAATTTCCGCGTTAGACTAGAACCTGTTTCAATACAAGTTTTCTATTTCCTTGTCCAATGCAGCCATTGTAAACGGAGCTGCTTTAGAAGTAGTTGTTCCATTAGACAAGTTAAGATTATTACGGCGAGATTGTAGATAAAATTATAGTGATACCCGCCTTTTCACCTGCATCAGTAACGCCAGCAATTGAAATTGCATTTATCTTTTTAACAGCAAAAGCAAATACTTCGTCCCGTGCTTGTACTTCTGAATCTGGAACTCCTTCCTTTTGTTCTGGCTCTAGCTTTGGACTTGAATACACACTTCTTTTAACCTTTTAAATTTTACAAAGACAAAAGCCTCGTTCCTGTTAGGTTTCGTGCCTTCTGATCAGGTATTCTACGCAAGACTTCCCTCAAGTATTATTAAGAATTAAGAGGTAGGAGCATACCATCTTAATTACCTTTCTCTCAGGACTTTCTTCACATAACTTTAGTGCCGTGGCTTTTTCCCTGAGGGACGCTGCTACTTACGTTTTAGTTATTGCTTATGAACTTTTACAATTAGGCGCTTCCTTTTAGTCACTTGCTAGCTTTGGCCCCCAATTCAAAATAAAAGACCTATACGTTACCCGTGTTTGAAATTACTAAAATAAGCTTTTCCTTTTACGTTATGCGATTTAAGCAAGATGCACGTTTAAACCCGATCAAAGGAATTGCTTTCCATGTTGGTGAGAGAAATGCTTTATTCAATTAATTTTCTTGCTCCGCTGCATCACAAACTGCGGGTTGCCCCTTTGAAATCCTTCGAGGAATTAGGCTTCTGTCAAACTAATTCTACATAAAAGCCAGAGATTTTAATCGATAAGATTACTTGTGCACTTTTCCCCGATCTCCTAAACCAGCTATTTCTCCACTAAAAAACACGTTTTCGGGGCATTAACTCGATGAATTTCGCCCTACTTCATCATCCCGCATCTGCTTTTTTGGTATCAAGTTATCCTCTGAGCGGGGCCTCCCGAACAATCTCCGTACTTTCTTAGAAAAGCGCTTTTTCATATCGACTAAGTAAATTTAAAACGATTAAAAAGAAATGTGAAAAGTTTGATTCAGGCTCAACAGTAAGGCTGGCTATATGCTGCAAGTTGAACGATGTTTAGTTCTGAAAGCGATGGCGGGGGGCAGGATGACTGTGTTTTGGTTTTGGTTGAACCAGATCCTACAGTAGCAGTAGGTGTTAAAGGGTCAAAAGTCCGATGTCCGAGAATCAAGATAAAAAGCTTTTATATACAGGACGGCCTCTGTCTGACTACATCAATAAAAATCGAATGCTTAGTCTTCCTTATCTGGAAGAGAGACTCCGCCGGTTTTGAGCAAATCCTGCAATTTTTTCTGTTTTTGTTTGGTAGCACACCTACCTCTGGCTGGAACGTCTGCCTCGGGGGATCCTTCTTTTGCATGGAATGTTATAATATTCCCAATTTTCCAATTCGAGTCGAGACGCGGGTGAAGAGGAAGAAAGAAGTGTAGATTTAGCGGATGTGGGGATCAAAGTAGTTCCCTATTGATGCTGAAATTAATTAGAAAAAAAAAGAATAGTCCTCTTTACTTGTAGTTTGTTATTCTTTGAAACTTAAGTTTTCTCTTGAGCAGTAACTTGATAAGATCATATAAAGGAGACCCGCCCACCTGTAATATACCTTGAGAACGAAGCATCGGACAGCTAGCCTAAAGCCAAGGGGGCTCCCCCTAACCAAAAAAAGAAAGAGATCATCTCTGATCCACAGATTTAGCTGCCATATATATTGATAGGCCACTGGCCACGGGTGTTTCGGATTCTTAGAGCAGATCCCTTCTTCTTCTAGTTGGTGCGCCCAAAAGCTAATTAAACCCGAAAGCGCGTAGGGAAAGAGAACTATGGGCACAGTACTTGCTTTCCCTTCAGCTCAAGGTACACAATTCATCTTGGTCACAAATAGTCATTCTACTTTTTTCTCATGCCCTAAGAAGACCTTTTTGTATCTATTTTTTATGCATAGACATCTTTTTCTTTAAATAAGTTACGAATGAACCCCTTTCAATTCATACGGGACTCGATCGTCAGGAAGAAAGAACGCTTTTGGCTCGACCAATTCCTCGAGGGAATCTAATCCTATTAAACAAGACTAGAAAGGAGAGGGAGTTTACTAGCTCGCGTATTATAATGCACAAGCGAGAGAGGGATCGATCGCTTCTTGGTCTTGCGTTCCTGACTGAGTGACCGATTGGCTTGAAAAACTGTAGCTGGCGGAAAAGCCGCCGGTAGTCTATTAGGATCCGTTGATGCAGCCAACCTTTCTGTTCGCACTGACTTTGCTGGTCTCTCTACTTAACTATTAGAATTTATACGCGAGCCTACTATCGTATCCTCTCACTCGTTTATAGGGTTCCCATTCCTAAATGCAAGTAAGTCTTGTGTGGTAGCAAAATGCCATCAGTCAAAAGCTCTCTTTTTTTTTAGCGGAAAAGCTCAATTAAGATTCTGTTTTGGGTAAATCATCTTGCCTAGCTAACTAAATCTCCGACATCGATTCTCGGGTTTTAGGTTTCTCTCTTACAGGATTCTAAGATGATAGAACCGACAAGTTTTTAATTTTGGATTTTACAAGTGAGCTAATCACCAAATGAGCATGAACCATTAGCAAGAAAGTAAGCTAGCCCTAAAGTCAAAGTCAAGAGGCGTATACTCAATTTAATTGCTCTGAAAGAAAGCGATGAGTGGATCTTCTTTCTCTACTCAATCCACGGCCTACCTCGATACATTTGTGTCACAACGGCTGATCTTTTGAGTGAGGGAAGTCAGAACATTGGTCAAGAGAAATAAAAAAGAATATAAGTAAGATTAACTAGACCAGCCACATCTTTTTTGTGATCCTCTTTTATGACTGACCGGAGGATCGATCACCCCCCCCCCTAAGATTTCCGAGAAGTGTCCCTCACCCCCTATTACAACATGGTGGAGATAAACCAAGATTCTACTGCTCTCTAAAAAGCCCGCCTATTCTGTTAGTCAAGCTTGGAGAACATAGTACAAAGGACTTAGACTATGAAAGTTTTCTGTATTGGTGAAGGTAGTAAACTCCACGAAGCGGTCTAGCTATCTATCAGATCTTTTATAAGAAATTAGATAGATGGGATTTTGAAGCGTAGAAGGAGACTAAGTCATTGGTCGTGCCAGGATTTTTCCTATTTACAGGGCCACACAGCCGTCAACTTTTTCTTAAGTGCAGCACCTATATACAACTTCTGGTCCGGCAAAGCCAGAACAATCAGCGGCTTGTTAAAAAACTAGCAGCGGAAAAGATCACAGCGCTTACTCTTCTTGCAATGGCTATGCCATTAAGGGGACTAGCTGTGCTTATGAACCATCATACAGGAGAGATTGGTACAAAAAACATTTTAGTTTACTTTCGCGCTTTGCTCTTAAGTAAGATGGAAGCTAGCTACTTGCTTCTTTAAGGTGCTTGACCGCGGCTATGCGTAGATCTGGAATTACGCCCTATAGCCATGCTACTTTGCAATTCTTAGAAGCGAGTATTACGTTCCCCGGTTACTATACTATCTCATAGCTGTTACTGTCTTTTCTGGATATCATTCCATGCTTTAACAAGCCAGCTTCGCACCTTGCTCTTATAAGTAAGCCGCTTTGATTTAAGAATACGTAACTAGTATGAGTTGAAGTGAAGAACTCTAGTAAGTAATATAAAGAATACGTAGAACGGAAGACTGTTGATAAAGAAAAGACATATGACTTGAGAAAGTCAGATCGGAGTTGTCGGGAAAAGGAGCTACAATGTTATTTGATAAAAATCATAACTCTTCCCTATTTGAACAAGGTTTGAAAGTCATTACAGATATAGAAAATTAAACTCATTCAGCCTTTAATCTTAGTTGGGCTGCCAGCTAAGGGGAGTACGTCCTCAGGTCTAGGTAGTGTAATCTTTTTTGAGCGCAAGATGGGGGGGCGTTTCACTTTTTCATATAAACGCAAAGGCCGGCTCAGACTAACTGATCGAAGAAAGGAAAGTCACCACGTAAGCGTAAGATAGAATCATCGCGTGATGGGTCAATTTTTGTAGAGTGGCCAAGCCTTTTAACTTTTTTCTAAACCTCTTTCTTTCTGTCTCGTCCGCGTTAGAAAGAGCTCCGTAGCTAAGAGACATCCTTTGTCTTATATATTAAAGGTAGGGAAAGTCTTTTCCGTAAAGAGCTTGATAGCACGGTTTGATATGCCCAATCATGAGAGGGAACGGGTGGATATCTTGCCAGGATGTACCTTTTTTGGATGGGCGGTTTCCTAAATCCATTCTTTTTTTTCTTTCTAACTAACTCGTTTCATGGATTGCACGTCTTTGGTTACGAGAACAAGCTGGACTTAAATAGTTGTAGTTGCCCACCATTTCTGTTATGAGGCGGGAAGCCCTTACACGCGTACGTTGAAAAGTAGTTGTCAAAAGGACTCTTATTCTCGGAGTAGGTTTCTGCCTCTAAAAGCTCTACTTGATCTTTCTCTAATATTCTCCCGCTACTCTTCTAAGATGTTTTAAGAAGACTTTCCTTTATGGGCACAAGCCTTTCCGCTTTATGAGGGAAAAAATCCACGAATTCATAAGAATTCTCATTTAGTTTTAATATCTTTTTTTAGAGAATCTTATCTGTAATTCTTTTAAAGGTGTAATGTAAAGGAGTTGTTCAATGGATTTTCTGCCCTTGAGGCTCAGGCAGTACTCACGCTATTTTAATAGCATTCGAGATCAACAAAAGGGCACGCCAACCACGAATACCTTGTTCTCAAGAAATGATTGCTCGATTCTATTCTTTCTACAATATTAAAATTAGTAGAGCGAACTTGTGGATCTGCTTATGCTAAATGCTCATATATGGGGCTATTCAATTAAATTCTGATCAATTCTCATAAAACTGCTATATACTTTGTGAAAGTAGTCAAGTATGCTTCCAGCCTCTTAAGTGGATTGTAATAGTAAGTAATGAGACCGCCCGTGGAGCATGCAAAAGCTATTATGACTGACAGCCCCTCGGCCCACGTCTTCTAATAAAGCTAGGCTTTTTAAGGCTACTTCTTGAGAAAGAGAAAGGTATGCAAGGAGGGAGTTGAGGGTCTACAGAATTAAATGAACGTAAGTATGTACCCCGTTTTGGGTTCGAGTGTGGCTTTGCGACACCCTCTCTTTTTTCCAGGTGTAAAAATCCTCTATTACCTATAGTCGAGGATTTCTTAAAAAGTTATGGGAAAGTATGCGTGAATTAGAATTTCCCGCGATGAGATAAGATCTTTGACTTTAAATGTAGGATCCAACCTCATCCAATCCTTGCTTAGCCAGGAGATCTTATCGAGCACTCAATCCACTTACCAACATGAATTAGCTCGGACAAAGTCTTCCATCACTTGCTTTCTACACCCGTTCCAATCCAACATGTCCAACCACAAGCTCCAATTTGTCCTTCGCATTGATCTCTTTGTCAGACAGAATTCATCCTCCCATGCATTCCGAAAACAAAGGATACTTTAATTTAGGCTCTGAAACGTGCTCTGCTTTAATGTGAAATCTCTAACGATATTGCATTCCGATCTTAAAAGTCTTTTTTTCTTTATTGACTCGAAATTAGATTCTTGCTTTCCAACCTCGGAAAGATAGGGGATCAGAGAAGGCGGGTCGGATTAGAATGGGATACGGGAATTCTACACCCCGAAATCCTAACTAAATGTAATGTCAGCTGGTGCCTCGGAGCTTATGAGTGTTGTTGGGCTTTGCTTTCTGTCTAAAAAAGGTAGTTGATCTAATAAGTCACCTCAAGCATTGATGGGATTCTACGTGAGATTTTTTTTATGTTTGTGATGATTCCTTAATCAGAACGGAAGAGTTAGAAGAATATGATTCTCAGTCTTCATTTAAGTAGTGCGGAGACAGCTGCTGAGATGAGACTCTTAGGGGTGTTGTCGAGACCATAGGTTGACTTAACAGCCTTGGCTCAAGTTATTCTTAAACTTAAAGTAAAGGGCATAGATGAGATAGATTTCTGAATCGTAGTCTGATTTAAGAAAAGAGAGATTGCTTTTTTTTTCTTCGCATTCTCCTGGAATCTAGCTGCAATAATGAAGAGCTCCACTCTCAGGGGTCGGCTTTTCCTTTAGTGGGAGTAGGTAGGTAGGAGGTATGCTCAATCCAACCCCGAACCCCTTAACTAGAAAGAGACTTAATAGGGTCGTTGGGAACTAACGGGCATGATTTTAGAATCTTAAGAAAGAAAAAAAAAGACTCCGAATTAGCTGAAAGAAAGGAGTCCATGTGTAAAGGGTGGGGATAAGATTTGAGTCGAAGTCTGAAGAGAAGGGAGATCGGTTTAAGGCCAACATTCATCTCAAGATGCCATCTCAGTCCTTGAGCGATTTAAGACTGATTTTGCTCTCTCTTTAGTAGGTATGTGAGAACTAAGCTTTCTTAACAAGGATTTTGAAATAGATAACATTCTTCTTCTGTAAATCTCAATAGAAGAATTCTGAGCCCTATATAAATATAAAAAAAGAAGTTAATTGTCAATATTGGTAAATCTCGGGGCGGGAGTTGGAGCCTCTCTCCCACCTTTCGCTTGGAACAGCTCTTTCTACTCAATCTCTGTTTATAACCGAAACAGCTGACGTGAAACCTTCAGCGCCATATGGCCTTTTTTCCGGAGCTATACTTCTGGCTCGAACTTATTGTTTAATGCACAGCTGGTTGGATCTACTTCTATGAAAGCACCTTCTATTCTAATAGACTAGATATAACATACTAAACTAAGGCTATAGGACTATAGCTCTATACCTTCTCCCAACCCTCGGCCTCAGTGGTCGGGACTACTTTATTCCTTTTTTTCTGATTGAGAAGATCGAGTAACCGAGGAACTCGGAGATATATAGTTCCTCCCCTGTATTCAGAATAACAAAAGAAAAGAGAGATCCGGACAGGTGAAAGAACAACAAGCCTTTTGGGCTCGACCCCTTGGAAATGAAAGAAATTCGTCTCGTAGATGGTTGACTTAACTCATCTGGGAATGAGCATTGATACCCCATACTGCTACAGTAAGAGAAAAAAGACACTAAGAGAGCAAAAAGAGTCTGTCTCGAGAAAGGAGACCCGTTCTTTCTTGCTTGCGGATAGGATCTTGGCCTTTGGGAATGAGTCTAACCTCGGTTGTTTGAATCGGAGCCTCTCCTAAGGGGAGGTGTGGCAAACAGCTGGCTTTGCTGTCGTCTTTAGTTAAAGCAGTTCGTTTGATCAGCTTAATTTAAAAGGAAGGATCATCAAAGCTTAGGTAGTTCGTAAGCGCGTAAAGAAGGCAGCGAGCGAGAGAGCGTTAGTGAGAGTGAAGCAAGAAAAGGGGTTTGGCATCTCTTTGAGAAAGTATAGCCCGGTTCTGACTTCCCTTCTTCTTTCTTATAAGTTGGTTGAATAGCTTGACCCAATAAAGGCAATCTCTAATCTATGAGCTGCTGGGGAGTTGCATTCAAACTGCATCTTAGGATTTGAGTGCGCCAGTTATACCTCGGAGCATCCGTCTAAGTAGCATGGTTCCGACCCAAGATTTGAAGCCTTAGACAATTTATTTCAAGCTAGGGAATTCAGATTCAAAGTCTCTTATTGCTTTTGAGACCCCGCTGCTTTACCTTCATGCCATGCTAACCCGCTCCCCCCAGAAGAAAGAACAGGACATTATGCTCAACAACCTTATTCTGTATGACTTGACCGAAATGAACTACTTTGTTGAAACGAGCGAAGTATATGAAACGGGAGGATGTTACAGAATGTGCTTTTTCAGTACTCCTTACCCGAAAACATGGTATGTGTATCCCAGTTTTACAGATTTTAATAGAATAAGACAAAAGGCACAGAATCTTTCCCAGTATCCGACCGGCTGACTACACGTGGATTGAAGTACTTCTTTCTTGTTTCCAAACAAATTTTACAGTTCCAATTATGGGCTACCGAAGAATTTCAATAGAAAAAAAGCGCTAGATGATTTAACGTATCGGAATGCACTTGCTTTCTCCTTTTTTCCACGGATGATTGGAATCCGCCTTTGCTAAAATCTCAGTAGAATCCGCTGCTTCGGGTGTGCCGAGCTCGCTTTTTACAAGTACGGAGGGGGTAGGAAAACGGGAATAGAAGATATCGCCCTTATCTTCCATAGATTATCGAGTAGGCAAATCTAACTTAGCCCCCGTCTTTGGAGCAGATCTACAGACTATACTACTTAGATTTTGATTCCTAAAAAAGATTTCTTTGAAAAGGAAGCCGCTGGGACGAGTGGAGTGAGTGAAATTTTTGCTGACTGAAGAAGACGCAGTCTAAGCCGAAGCTTTAGCGTATACAGTTCTTCTTGTTGTTGATGGAAAGAAAGCCTTTGTTTGCAATAGAAAGATTATAGAATAAGTGGAGATAGCACTGCTGTACTTAAGCGAAAGAAGAATCGGATGTAATTTGCGCCGAAAATGGGGAAAAGTCTCAGCATGCAGGTACCTGTCTCTTAAGAGTGAAACTTTGGCGTGATTGATTCCCTGGAAAGGCTCTAGTCTTACCAAAATAACTTCCTTTTCTATTAAGCCCTTGTTTGTCTTATACACAATCAAATCAGATGCATGCAAAGAAGGTTGAAATGAGTCCGTGGGGCATGAATCCCTTGAGCTGGGCCACAGACGTGCTAACATAAAATCTCTCACTAACCCGCTCGCTTCTGGGTCTGGAAATGGGGCTCTGGTCCCTCGAGCGTGCATCTATTTTAAACGTCAAAACATCTTAGCATGATAGATTGCCGCACAATAGTATTTGAATACCTGGTATTGTATGAACGAGCAAGCGTAAGACCCCACAAAGAGAAAAGGGAAATGCACGAGAAGGATGCTAGATGAGCGGGCGTGTTGAATGCAGTGAGCTTGTTGGCTTCATTCTAATTATATATGACGGAGATGAAACCATATTTGAGATTTGAGAAGAGTAATGCAATAACCTTAATCCTAGTAACCTGGCCAATAAGTCTTCTTTTGGTTTCGTGTGCTTGCATTCGAGACTTTTTAGCCAAAGACTGGGTTCTTATAGACTATAAAGTCGGGTCGGCTCATCAATTTTAGTTCAACTGGACGAAGGATAAAGTCAGACTAAAAAATGTTTGGTCTCCACATGCATGCGGAATTGAATTTGCTCACTAACAGCCAGGAGCATTCCCCTATAAAGTAGAAGCCTAGAGGTTTAGTAGAATAAGAATGGGAATGGAATAAGCTTTCCTTGAATCAGAATAAAGAGAAGTTATTCTTGAGCATGAAGCTCATATTTATTTAATGAGCACGAAGAGGAAGCGAGCAGGTTTTCCAGATTTTATGAAGCGAAGATAAGGTTTATAGGCCCACATCTAAGTATTAGAATCAGTAAAGTGAAGCCCAGTCTTTCTTACTTCTTTACTTGCGAAAAAAGTAGAAATCAACTAAAGAACTAGTATCTTAGATAACAAGGAATTGTCAATTCAAAGAGGAAAATATGAAAGGAGGAAGTTTATCCCGAAGTGGTATTATCCTACTCCACCCCAAATCATGGGTGAAGTTTTTGGGAGAAAAAATCCCTTTTCTTACAGGAACCGTTTCAAGAAAGATGTTATGGTGTGGTATCGACATAGCTATATTTTATTTTAGATTATAGTATAGGCTGTCGCAAGCTACTACTGGGTCAGAATCACCTGGACACTTGATAAAGCTAATGGCATACTTGTTGTGATCTTACACTTCGGTAACGATAGTTAAAGAGTTTTCTTCCTTCCCTTCCCTACTAGTGAGATCCTTCCCGCAAATAGTTCAATCCCGCCTTTCCATCATTGAACATCCTTTTTGACCCCCCCGAACGCCCCTAATGAGTTACTCCAATTGCTCTATCCCGCTCTTTTCTTTAGTCTTTTATCGGAGAGTTTTTTGGATTTTTGGGGGTGCATCCCGTTGTTAAAATTAGAAAGATTGAAGCAGCAAGATTACCGACTGCAGTTTTGGGCTCACCTGATACAGAAGAAAAATGAGTTCTAGGGTCAAGGAAGAAAGGGGGAGCAATGTGAGAAGCAAAGACCAAAGTAGCAGGAGTCACTTCTTAATCATCCCCTATTCTTTTATTGTACATTTATTAAATTAGTTGTTTTAATTCCAATATTATTATATAAATCCAGTATGTGTCCTACAAGCGATAGCGATAGAAAGGAACGAGAACTTAAGAAGCCCTACGCGGAAAGGAGAAGCATCAATCGTAGGTACGAAGGGCATGAGAGTATAATCCGACTAAAAGGTTATGGAATAGCTCGAACGAATGTGAGAAAAGAGGTGGGGGGATTGCCGAGGAGAGTCATGAAGTTCGGTATTTCGAGCTAGTTAGCGCTACATGCCAAGCGCATCCACTAAATAAACAAGAGGAATCCACGTAGCAATGTAAACGGAATCTGCTTCAGCTGCTGTTTTCCAAAAAAAGTCTTTTATTTGATGTACTTCTAATGGTGTGACCGAAAGGATCAAAACCTTCTCCTACCAATGCGCATCTGCCCAACTACAGCATCGCCAGTAAGGGATTCTCATTCCAAGGCTTTCTGTTCAACAACTTCTTGTGCGGGGAAAAGGTTACTACATCCATTTCTTTATAAAGGAATGGAGATTCAATACCCGGGCCAGTGTCCGTTCCCAAAGAAGCTTTATTCTACGCTTTTGGTTATAACCTTTCTTAATACTTACTAAATACTTAATAAGAAAAGGAAGTCTCAGCCCAGTGACAATGTTGCGCAGCAATCAAAGTCCTCCTTTTCCAATGCTATAGTCGGCACTCGCTGCGGCATGCAAGCGTTATTAGCGCGTTCTGCTCCTCAAGCGTTAAAGGTCAACATGATAATGACTCAAACCTAAGGATTGAAAGTGATCGTTCCACGACTACTAGCTAGTTAGTCCTGCTATTAACCGTTATTAAACTTTGTTCGTATGATCTGAAGGATCTGGCACGTACCTACTTACCTTGTTAGACCGAAAACCTAAAGTAGCATTTGTAATAAGGGTTCCCCTTGAAAGTGATGACGGAACGAAACTACTTATAGACGTTGCAAGCGAAACAAGGATTCCTCGCAAACAACCAAATGGCAAACAACCAAATGACAAATAAGCATACAATAGATTTATCAATGCAAGATTTCTCCAGCATTCCTTCTTTCCGAAAGTTTCTTGTTTACTTATACGCAAAGACGTGCTTTCGTGCTTGTTGAATTCTATACTAGCACTTCCTTAAAGAGCGCACCTATGTGAGTAGACCAGTACTACAGACGGGTTCATCCCGTATGACTAGGAAGCGAGTGAAGCCAAAGTCTTTAAACTTAAAAAGGTTAGGTAATCTCGTATAATATATAAGAGCATCCTCTCGATTCCGTCGCCTTACGCCTTTGTTTTGTATGGTATTTTCATACCTGTCGTCAATGCCAATATTCTACGATCCTTTAAGAATTGGGAAGTGGATTCCTCTTCCTTACTAATGCTATAATGTGGTCGAGCCATTACATCACATTCCTACATCCCTCTTCGATTGCTCACTAGCATAAGAAAAAAGCCCAAATGATTTCAGGATTGGGACGTGAGCATTGGACAAGGACATCTATACTATAATAATAGAATCTCGGCTTTATAAAAGAAAATGGGATTTAATTTAGCTTGTTCCTGTGTTTTGAAAGAAGAAAATCTCGCATTGGTGGTGCTTTGCTTGTTTAACTGGTTTTATACTTTTTTTAATAATTAGACTTTCCCAGGACCTCAGACTCTTTATTATTATAATATTAAAATTCAATAAAAGAGATGTACTACGAAGAAAGACAAGTAAAGGGTAGTTCTTTGACTCGCGGTTGGTCGTATTTGTAAACATCCTCCCACCCCTTTTCTTTTCAATTCAATATGAATCCCTAATGTCGGCCGATCTTAAACGACAAGAGCTAACTACTCGTTTTTGACAGTCAATTGCGTGGATGAGTCCCTTACCCTACCCCAGAGTTCCACAAACCTATCTAAGCCGCTCCCCTTTGGTAAGGCAAACGGAACCTGTGCGCTTATTACTTATTTAGTTATCTTATTAGAATAGAAAACAGTAGAATACAAGTAAGCCCACGGAAACATCAGATACAGTGGCATTTGATTTTTCCGCTCGAGAAAAAAAAAGATTCTGGGATGCCCCTTGAAGGTGTCGCGCTGCTACTGGACAGCCGTTCTTTGGACCAAAAAGTGCTGATGCCATTTCATCATTTGGTTCATCAGGTTCAAAAGCAAATGCTTATTAAACTTCTTCCTTTGCGTTATTTTTTTAAGCTATTTCCACTCGTAATGCTCATTTTCAAATGTTAATTTAGCCAGGAATTTCCCTTTGCCTTTGACCTTTATTTACTTGGATATGCTTTTCCAATCCATGGATCATGGAAGGTATCCACGAGTCTTCCTTTTCTTAAAGGCCCTCCCTTGATTCATTTGCTTAATTTTTATCTTCAACCGAACGCGCAACTGCGGCTTGCTTCTACTGAGTCTTCATCGGCGAATGCCTCTTTTCACTTTTGAAAATAACATAAGCAAACCAGATGCTGATCCTGAGGTGGCGGGTGAAGTACATCAGGAATGATAATTCTACAGCTGTTTCACGTTTTCGCCCTTTGTGTTCATGTTCATCGGATAAATCATGGAATCATCGGTAGGGGTTAGGTTCGTCAGAGCGAGTGAAAAAGGTGCAGCAAGTGGAGTCTTAGCATTAGCCATAGATCTTCTTTTCAGGTTTAGTAGGACCTTTTTGTATTGTAAGAAAGCAATTACTACTGTACGCTTAGGTAAAACAGGGCCTCGATCTTAGTCGCGCGGTACCTTCGTCAGTCAAGACACCTGGTTCAAGGTTTCATTTTTAATGGGAGAATTAAGTCAAGTAAGGTACGCCGTCCCCTTCTGCGGATTAATTTTAAGTAGAAAGTCTAGTACTTCGATTTTCTATTCCAGGAGAATTGTACCGTAAGCGCTGTTACAAAAGAAAAAGCGGTCTATCTCGGCAAGGATGGATAAACCTCAGTCCCGAACCCGATTTAGTCCTAGGAAGGATCTTCTACAATCTCGGAACAATTCTACTTCTTTTAAATACCCTGTTGATGAAACCAAGCTCAGAAGGCACCTATTCTACTAGATTAGATCACTCAACCACGTTTTCAACACAGGTCAACAAATTCGGATATTCCGGGGGAAGATTCCTGAAAGTGCAGGTTTCATTTCCGAGATTGAGACGATTTTATGCCCCTATCTAAATAAGGGTCCGCTCGGTCAATGTCGTAATTATTTTCCTATAATCGATAAAGTAACTTATTCCGATTTTATGAAAGAAAAGAGCATGACTTCAAGGGGGATCCATAGTTTATAAAAAGAATGTATGGGATTCTCTTTTTTCCCGATCAAGGGATTGAACTAGGTAAACAGGGGAGTCGTCTCACGTGCTTCGTCTCGATCTGGAAAAGATCTTCCTGATCTTAGTGTTATGAGGTAAAGTCTTTCCGGAGCAAGCGAGAGGGGAGTATGTTGGTACGAATTCAAAGAAGAAAGGAATGCGCAGGTGCCTTCTTCCACAACAAGTATATGTTTTTTCATGAATCCCACGACTCGGGTAAGCCTTCCTTGTCCGCGCCCCTTATACCGTTTCTTTCTTTGTAGTAGGATTCTTGGGGTGTCCATAAGACTCAATTTTGCTACTAGGCATTTGTATCAGGCTCATAAGAATTCACAGGGAGTAGGTTTGTTGCCGATTGTACAAGTTAGGACCTAAATCTAAAAATAGGGGGACTCGCTCTCTCCTCTCCTTTCCCTGATGGAAGTATTCTCTCTTTAAGCCTTCCATGAGTTTCCCTTCAGTCGTAACCTGGCTTTTACTTTTTTATTTCATTCGTGTCCGATAGAGGGGGGGTGTTTTAATTTTTTGAATTCACTGCAAGAAGTCATCTATAGTGAGGCTCCTCGGGGGGAATATCTTCCCTCTATTTATAAAGTTTAAAGGGTTTTTCCAAGTTGGTGCGGAAAATCGAGCTGAGATTAGGTCTGGAAAAAGTCTACTGTTAAGGGGGGCCCGAATATGCCAGGTCCTTCCTTGGGACGATGCTAGGCTAGGCCTTTTTCGACCGATGAGAGATGTCCTATTCTTATGTTCCCTATTTACGAAAGGGACTCTTGAACTACTACTACAGAAGAATCTTTCCTAAATTAAACCTTAAGGTACCGGCAGAAAGGCGGATTTTTCTCATGCTTGGTATCCTAATTTCCGTGATACCTTTTCCGTTAAAATCTTCATGATTGTACTTTTTGGGGGGCATGCACGTGGGTAGACTCTGAAAAGTGGGGTGCTCCAGGTAAGGGTCGACTCGTACGAGTCGGAGTGATCTTCCTTCATCATAGCCGGAACTCTATAGACCCAAGTAGTAGTCGAAGAGGTTAACTTGCTCAACTGAAAAGGAATTTAGTCCTCTTTGTGCATCTTCATTGTAAAAGCTTGGCTCCGCAAGACAGAGATCTCATGAATACCGGGGCATATATAAAAAGGGTTGGTTCTATGACAACTCTCTTTACCCTCTTTAAAAGCACTGGCTCCAACGGGGCGTAGACTTCAGACAGGTCTACTAGCTAGATCAGAGGGTAGAGAAAAGACATTGAGCAGAGAGGATTCACAGTCTATAAAAGAATTAACCAACTTAAAAGGATGAGTCATCCAAGTTTAGCTCAATCCTAGAAATCCTTTACCATATGTTCTGGATTTAGAAAAGGACAGCTATTTTCCCTTCTCCGAGACATAGATGTTGGGACCCATTAGAGTGGGGTTAGTTATCACGGGTTACTCGCGGGTTATAGTATAGTAGAGACTAGGTTCTTGATACTAAATCTGACACTGTAGCCTGTACCTTTATGAAGTAGCCGCGTGATATCGGAGCCGCACAAGCTTATTGTCTCTAGTTGATCCACGTTTAGGGTCAGATCATCAATCCCAGTAGCCTTTTACCGACATGCCCGAAAGTGCGTAGAGGGAACGATTGATCTATACCGATCCATCCGTTTATGTTTACGAAAGATCCGAGTGACATGTGTTCTTCCTAAAAGGGTTTTGTCTTCAACCGCTACCGAGAAAGTGTTATCCCTGACAAAAGCCAAACCGGAGCTCTTTTGCGCATAAAAATCTCATTGACTCAACTACTCTGGGGCGTTTTCTATCGCGTTCATCTTCTATAACGACCGTTTGATAGCGACCATTCAACTTTTTGAATAGGGGGTTCTTTTCAAAAAATCATCATTATTAGGCCCTTGTTTTGATCTTTCACACTTGGCTCAAGCTATAAAGTGAGAGCTACTAACTTGCTAATCATAGGCAGTTTCTTTTCTCTTTTTTTATGTGTAGAGAGCTTCCTGCTGTTGGTCACCCAAATGAAAGAGTTTCGACCCAGTCTCTCGCTTCCAATTGTAATTTGTCAAATCAATTGAAATTGTAGCATGTGCGTGACTCATAAACATACCAATTAAGACCACACTGGCGTGTCAATTGTATCCGGAGGACATACCAAGAAAAGCTTTCCTTTGAGAACTTGATTGGTAGCAGCCTACTTCGCTCGCTAGATCTGTTTCAACCAATGTTCAAACTGCTTTATACAGAAAAAGCTTAAAATTCAATCGATGAGATTTCACTTGAAATTAGCAATTTTAGCATTCGTAACGAAAAAGGCTGAGAAAGAGCAACTTTTCGCGAGTGAAAATGAGCCCTCTCACTTCGTTTGAACCATTACATCCCTCGAAACAACCAAGTAAGTCATGTATCCGACCAATCAAACATGCTATCTGCTCGCATATCACTCTACACAACAAGCTTTCTATCCTGCTTCGTCAGGAAGGGATGACGTCTTTATTAAGGATTTTTGTTTAATGCGGTTAACCTCTGGGCTAAGAAGGCGTCAAGGTACGGCGTATAGATAAAAAAGGTGGCCATATTTATGAAATTTATTCCCTCGGATAAGCTGGCAAATTAATCCGTGACAAGCGACCAAGTGTAGGTCTGGTTGGTATCTCTCCCTTTCGTTTGAGTCCCCTTAAAGGGCCTTACGTACTGATCCTCCTACCGTACATATAAAGGGGTGCTCCTTTACGTCTCAGTAAGGCGTGTTAGCGGTTAAACCACCAAGAGGTCTTGTTCTCCTACTTTTCTTACCACCAATGCGCATGTTTGACTCATGAACAAGGAAATTGAATACTTAGCTCTAAGACCAGCACGTGAGGACTCGTCGCGGTTGGCACGTCGTTTGGCAAATGATGCGTGCATGCTAAGCCGCGCGAACTTATAAGACTGATTGTCGTTCCAATTCTTAAGTAGCACAATTCTTCTTCACTCACGCAATATTACTGGATTGGACTTGCGCCTTTCCTTTCACGGGGTTTACCTTACCCCGAACCTTTTATTTTGCATATTATGTTTCGCGCCCTACCCGGTAGCTCGGGCGATACTCCTGCTGCTTCCATTTCCATCACAGGCGGCTGATGGAAATCTTGCCCCTTCGGCCGCCCTCTTTTCCTGTTCGCGATCAACATGATTATATTTCTGGCAATGTTTTTTTCTGTTTTTCCGTACCTTTCGACCAGCTATTGAATAAGGGTTCCCCGGCGGAAAAGCATGGATCACAGATGATATCTGCTCTTTTCTTTACTATAACTCTATTTCAAAGAGAGCAGAAAGTTTTTCAATGGATACAGTGGACTGAAATGAGTCGAATCATCTAAGAGGAATCCTCGACCCAAACCCTTTTTTCTAGGAAGAAACGCTCATAGAAACGGATTAGGATTTTAGCGATGAATCCCTTGGAGAGGTACTAATGGTTTAAAAAGAGTCTTTAGTTTATTCTGTATACTGCTTGAGGCTAGAGAGCCTTCCTTGCGATAAGACAGATCTTGCACCCTGTGCTTGGAGGCTTTGTATTGAGATATATAAATGAAATAAGTATCATAAATATCGAAATAAAGAAGAATTTCTTGGTTGGATAGGCACGCTAGAGGAATTAGCGGTTGATGAGTCTCTTCTTTAATAGCTCCGGCGAACCGACAGGGAACTTTCTGACATTGGTAAACCTTAGGAGGAGAAAAAAAGGAATTCCAACCGACATTGAGTTGAGTCTTCGTCTCTACATATGCATATGGGTAGTGGAATTTTGTTTAAACTTCAGCTCGAGGCATCCTTTTTTATTCTTTGAAAGCTCTTCGGGCTCGATTTGAAATATTGTTCTTTTTTATTAAGCGGTTTTATTAAGCGGTGATCCAAGACCCGTAGCAGTCAAAGTGCTTTCCTCTTAAGAGGAAAAGCCTCACAGCCGAAAGCAAGAATGGGATATCACATTGCGCTTGTCGAGCTCATTAACAGTAAGTATAATTAAGTATAATATGGAAAGAGGTGCCTATCTTTTTAAAGGAGTTGCTTTTAAGAAACTTCCTTCTATCGAAAGGACTAGCCTTTCCCCTTATCCCCAAAGAACAGTGCAAGAGCAATGGAGAAAAACATTCTCTTGAAAAAGGTCCGCGTGTGGTTCAGGCAACTTTTAAATTATGTCTTTAGCCTTGAAATAAACAAGTGCCCTTTCAATAAAGAAGCCTTAGTGTTAGGCCCACTACCTCTTATAGGATAGCAATGGATGTAATGGGTGCGCCCTCTTTCACCTGCCAATTGCTAAACCTAGCCTCTTCGAATGCTCATCTGGTCATATTGCGAGGCCAAAGGCGGATTTCTCTTGCTTTTTAAAAGCAAGAGCGGCATACGCTTCAGCTAAAGCTTCTTTGTTGGAACTAGTCCCTTCTTTTCCTGGACTCTGCCTTCGATAGTGTCTTCGTCGCCTTCTAGTAGCAGGAATGCGACCTCGTCTTCTAGTTCTTCTACTGCGATTGCGACCAACAACCTCTCGTCTACCTCTCCAGTTAGTCTAGAAGAATGAGCAAGTTTAGCCAACAGTCAATTTATAAGCTCAGACAGAGGAAGGGAGTACTTTGACGCATTCCGTGGTGTAGTTTTCATTCGATCATCAAATCTTACACAAGGATAGGTGTTTGAAAAAAAAAAGCTAGCCTAGTCATCCACATCCAAAGAAGCCATCAATCATTTCATTTGATAGTCTTAGTATAGGTGAGCCATTCGCATGCTTCCCGTGTGAAACATCGTAATTGACCTAGAAAAGCCCGCGAAGGTCTTAAGAGGGTCATACCATTTGGGATAATTTAAGGTATAGCCCTCAGTGGAAGCAAAGAAGCAACGAACCCTTCCCCCCGTCTTGCCCGGGGCACCCCCAAAAGAGGATCCTTCTTGCTTGTTCTCGTTCTCTGGATCTGGAATAGATAGCAGGTTGTTGCTCTACCTACTGTTACTGGATAAAAAAAAAGTTCACGTTGGTCGTAGCTTGGGATGATTGGGATGAGGCGGCTTGAGCTAGTCACAGGTTCTGTTTAAGGATAAAAAAGTCGCAGATTGCGTAAGTGATCCACAGCCGAGAAGCTATAGACAGTGTAAAATATGCACTCGGGGAAGCTGGACGGACATACTTTCTGAACAGCCTCGGTTAGCAAAACTGCACAGCAAGCTACTTTTTCGAACATGGTATGTCGTCGGAAAGGCTTAGCCTTAAAGCCGTGCTAACTCACGGACGGAGATGCTCGGAGAGAAAGTCGCAGGTTTTTTTTTTCTTTTTGCGGTTGGAATGAGAGACTTATTCATGCCACATATCAAGTAATGCATATGTAGGACCTTTCCTCGTTTTTATATTAGGCTGAGATATAAGTGAAACCTTTTGAAACTGACCTTAGACGTTGAGAAAAGCGGGGATCATCATCCAAGTACCATGCTTGCGCAAGCTTATTCGAAGAGACGGGTGCACTTGCTTCCCATATACATCTTCCCATATGTATTTCACCTGCGCTAGCCGTAGAAAAGAAAAATGGGGAGTCCTAATTAAAGTCTCGAGAGTGAATATAGCGATATTCGTAGTCAGGGAAGGGATAACAATCCAAGCATTCTGTATAGCCTATAGTAAGTCCTAACTTAGAATCTATGAATCTTAAAAGCTATCTGGAGAATACTATTCCAGTTTAGTAGAACTCCCAGCAGGCTGCATTACCATATTTGCGTAACTTCTCTATCTTTACTTTATGAATATAGAATGGAATGATAAAGTAGTATTGCTAGGTCAGTCTAGTTAGCGTATAAAATACACGATAGCGCATGGAAATATAGTAGAAGTGTGAAGGCGCTAGCATAACTTCGGACAGATACCTAGTTTAATTCAAGGAATGAATTTACCTCCTAAGGACAGAGGATAGAGCCAGCTTTCTCCTTTACCTTTAATGTAGTGTGGTTAAGTACGCTCTCTGTTCGCCTACGAGGTTGGCCGGAGAAACCCCTCTGTCATGTGCTATTTTTTCCCAGGATTACTTTAATGAGTGCGCTTACACTAGCCTACTTAATGAGTAAAATGGATTGAAGAACGGGTCCGCTATATACGACCAATTCCAATCATATTCTGATTATTATATATTATATAACACAACAGGATGAACAAGAAAGTAAAGAAGGAAGGTGCCAAACTCGCAAAGGCGGGGCGGCTTTTAATGAACCAAATTTCATAGAGAGCTTCCTGAAAGACAGGGGCAAAGAGGGATAAAAAAAGGCTTATAGAAAAGAAGTCCTAATGAAGTAAGACCCTTTAAGCTCCTCCCCCAAAAGCTTTTTTAAAAGCATCGGCTGAGGACGTTTCATTCCCTACGCTTGTTCCACGCTTTCAATTAAAATAAGAGGCAGCTATATCATAAAACAAAATTTTCCCGGGCATCCTCCTTCCGAATGTGGTGCGATCAATCTACCTTTTCTGGTTCTGACTAAGGTAGCAATTGAGGTTGCCAAAGTGAGCCAAGTAAGTAAATTCTTCCGATATTGATTATAGCACAAAGCGGGCGGCTCTTATGGCAGCTGGGAGAGAGAGGTGTGAATCTGAGTACCAGTGGCCTCTTATGGGCGGTCTTTCTTTAGCTGGTGAGCTTTCGCATTTCACTAGTTCATTTGGCTTTTCTCGATCGAGAGTCTTGTTGGCAGGCGGGTCCACTAAAAATTTGAATTAGAAGTTGACGGTTGAGATTGAATTTCTTTCACGAACATGTCTAAGTAGAGGATCTTTCTTTTCAAACACTTCTGCTGCTCGAGGGGATAAAAAGACAATACCCGTAATTGAAAGAGCACCCTTTCATCCAGCATACAGAAAATATATAGGAATATCAGAGGGCTGGTTTTGAAGCCATACCATAAAAGAACGAAAGCGTCTTGATTAGGAATATGAGTTCTACCTCTTTCTTTGTAACTGCCAAGCCACAAAAATCCGGAAAATGGCCTAACCACGATAAAGAGAAGATCCTGCCCATTGTAGTACATCCCGCGCCTTTCCAGGGCTGCGCTAAGCAAGTTCACTTATCACAATGAAGGGGATTCCGGGGGATGCCCCATCGCGGCCAATAATACGAGGTCTTCAATTTGATCCTTTAATGCGAACGTGGCATAAAAGCTAAAACATTCCTATGCTCTATGGCTTGTTCCGTGCCTCTACTTAAGGCTCGAGATACAAATAACCTATACGTGTTCATTTCATTCGAGTAAGCTAGCCCCACCTACCGGGGATCGTCTAGCTTCAGTTGAATTAGAAACCGGTTCTGTTCGTACGAAAAGATGTCCTATGCAGCATCTAGAAGAATAAGGGCTCTATGCCCGATTCCGGAGTTTAAAAGTAAGGCCTTTCACATCAAACATGACTAAAAGCTATCCGCTATCCAGACAGATAAGGGTAAGCTTCCATCCCACAAGTAAGAAATATATAGGAAGATTTCATGTATGATCTATGGATCAGGGAACCCCGGGACCTTTCTTCAGCAACCAAGCTTTATCTCTGGCGCCGACGCATTCACTTCGTAATCTTTGCCTGTTCGTGCATTTCCTCAGGATCGGCCTTTACTTTTAGTTTAAGAAGGTAGTAAGTGCATTAAGGATCTTTCGCGTACTAGGCAAGCTCGCCCTCTAGATTTCACCCAAAAAGAGTTGGCGCAAAAAGTAACAAGAAAAAGACTCAAATATAGTAAAAGATTGTGATTACAATACAATGAGGTAGCCTGAGTAATTGGAAAGTGAGAATCTCCATAAGATTGAAATCTAATAAAAAGAACCAGCATCGGATAAAACAGCTTACGGATCAGCTGTCTATGTAGAATCTTCGACGCCTCCTTCGTCCGTCTTTACAGTAGTAGGTAGTAGAATCAAAACCGCTCCGCGGAGATTCCTTCTTGCTTTGAGTTATACATCGAAAAGAAAAGGAATACAGACTCTAATCATTGATGGCTGAGGGCTCGAAAGATAGGAAAACAGCAACGAAGAGCAAGACTCATAACACCGCTACGATAAAAAAAGCAGTTTTCTTTCATAGCATACTCCTTGATAGCATACGCTTGCTGAACGAAAGAAAAATGTATATACCACAGCGGAAAGAACAAGAAAGAAAAATGTCCCGATGTAAAAATTGAATCTAATAAAAAGGGTCAGACTTAATTGAGTGAAACACCTAAGGGAAGCTTGCTTCTTTTAACTGGTTTTATCGTTTTGAACATCCTTTTTGAACATTAAAAAACAGAGTAAACAACCACTTTAAGGACCAGAATGGAGGTTAAAGTATACAAAAAGTTAGCATATATAATCATTGAACCCGCTATGACGACATGCCTTAACGCTTAATGAGTGCGGTTCCGTGTAACAATGTAACAAGAAGGCACTTCCCGTTGGATTCAGGTTTGCGTTCACTGGGGAATGTGCTTTTTTTTGAGTCTCTGAAAGAAACATTTCCAGTAAGATGTTTTGACGTTTAAATTCGTCAAATTTTTTAAGATATGACTAGAAGAATAGGAATTATAAGTTAAGATTCCCATCGCTGCGTCAATAGCGCCTCCTTCTCAGCGAGCTACTTTGGGGGAGGCTGCCCGCTCTTTGTATTGGGGTATGGGAAAGGGGCCAACAGGCTTTATTTAGGTTTTGTTTCATGAAGCAAGGAATTTCTTGTCAAAATCTAGTTTTTTCGTTACAACTTTTTGGAGAAATCGGAATAGCCTAAAGGGGAGCATCCCGTCTATTCTATATCAAAGGATCAAAGACTGAGTAATGTTAAGACTAAGGCTTCGCTTGATAAGATTCAAAATACACCAAGGGAATTAGCCGAGGAAGTGGCGGATTCAGAATAAAACGAAGGAGTTGCTGCTGATCCAAACGAAATTCCAGTAAAACCTGTCGAATTTGATGGGCTGGCTGGTTTCCCTGGTTCGGCCCGTGTATTAATGGCTTTGTTTCCTTTTGAAAGGAGCGAGTTCAGGAGCTTTAAAATAAAAAAAAAAAGAGCGAGCCAGTTCCCTTGCCTTTCTAAAACCCCCTAACTAAGACGAGGTTTTTTCTATGTCCTAAGGACATGTGTTCAAGGAGGTTTACCGGTAATCGTAATATATTTCAGGAGCGAAGCACAGATCGTAGATATAGGGGTAAGGCCTACACTTTAAAGCCTTTTTTAATTAAAGGACTCTCTTTTTTCTCGCCAAGATGCTTATCTCGTATCCTCCGCACCAATCTCATTACTTTGTAAGGAATTATTCTCAATATAGATCAATTTAAGGATAAAATATGAATGTCAACAGATCCCAAGTTCCTTGTTCTATCATGGAGAATCCGAGGGATGCAGTTTTTTTTTCAACTGAAGCCGTTGGTCCTATCGAAGGGACTGGTCCCACTCACCTGCCTGCGTTTTTTTCCTTTTAAGTTAAGAGTAAGAGTTCCCTCTTAGTCAAAGCCATATGCGAACACTCTACTCTTGTCTTATGAGTCCAGTCCGAAAACGACTCTCCCAATGCCGGCACTTTAGCCGGGCTCGACTACAAGGTGATGGCCCCCCAGAGTTAGCAGAACTCCGAAGACAGCTAGATGATCTGCTTCGCGTAAACATACTTCCTCTCAAACTCGTCTTCGTGAAATGGTAAATCATCTGACCCCGCGTACCTTTAAGAAAATAGAAAGACTTAAACTTATCTGAGTAGGATGTTACATTCTGTCAAAGATGTATGACTCCCTTTTCCTAAAAAGCTTAAAGTTTTGCCACGTTCATAATCCTCCGTTAAGAGGTGCACCTTGAAAAACGATGCATTAGCTATCGCTATCATAACGTTTTAAATTGAATTCTCTGGAAACCCAGCCTTCCTTATATTCATTCTTGAGTAGAACTGTAAGAGGAGGCCAGGTATTCGAGCCTTCTTGCATTGCAGGAGAAGAATTCACTCGCTTGGGTTTAAGCGCGCGCGATAAGAGATAAGATTGGTTGAAAGTCCCTCCTTTAATGGAGGTATCAAATCGCCTGCTGTATTTGATTAGATTGTAATGAGAATTACCCGATGTCTCCTCCGGGCACCGTCTTGTCTCGGTCTTCTATTGCAGGAGAGGGGGGAAGTAATGAAATCCATGCGCTTCACTTCAGGCAGAGGCAGCTCCTGCTTCTTCGACTGAGCCAGGTGAGCCAGCAAAAGCTTTGTCTTATGATTGTAAAACTAGATATTTGGCTAGGCCAGCAAGTTAGACCAGAGGAATGTGCTTTATCCCGTGTTTTTACAACTAATCACGTGCTTTTGATCGAAACTTGAAGTCGGGAATTTCTGACTTAAATGTAAAAACCTTCCTGCTCGGTGAAAAAAAATAATTACATTACAAGAAGTAGGGGAATGAGGCAAGCTTATCCTTCTGATGATTATGAACTTACTTGATGTAACTCGAGTTCGTTCCTCATGTCCATTAACAATGAATCTCGCTTTCCTGGGCAACATATAGAGTAAAGCCCCCCAAGAAGGTCTCGTATTCAGCCCTTTCCTTGCATCTAGGCTTAGGATCTCTTTCAATCCAGCCGCATACGCATATAAAGGCTACTTTTGCTCTTCTGACTTAAGCCTAGTCGTCGAAGACCCATATAGATTGAAGCCTTTCATTTTCCTGAAGAATGCTTATGCATCAACTTCTTGTTCTTGTAAGAGTTTACCCCGAGCTCTCCTTTGACAATTGATCTTACGTCAGCCACTATTGAAAAACTCCTAGCCTGAGTTGCTGGGCATAGTCTTCCTCCCCTCTTCGTAGACCAAGGGCGAAGACTCATGATAAAAGGATTCTAATGGCCAGCTGTCATGATTCCGAAGTTTTCGAAACCGCGTCTTCAAAAAGCCTGTCTTTTCTTTTCTTCCTTTGTTCCAAACCGGCATGCGTATGATTATTTACCTGTATCCGACGTATGTGAGGGCTCAGTGATCCCTCCTTCATTTGTTGAAAAGGGACCTTCATTCGGAAAAGACTATTGCCTTCATCGTCACCGTAGATTTTTAGCCTTTCATGTCCGCCAACGCTTCCCCTTTGGTTTGATTCTCATTCTCCGGTATTTATCCTCGAACCCCCCCGTTGTTATTGATCATCTATGCCTTCCCTATATGACCTGACTTGCAATTCTAATGAAGTAGTGTCGGAAAGGGTTTCTTGTGATTCATGGCGGATTGCTGTCAAGGGAGGCCCTTCCTTTCCCTTTCAAAATCTTTTCTTTTCTTCTTGACGACTTGTCAAGAAAAAAGGTCGAATGCGGAGTTTTTCGCGCCCAAAGGTTACCCTTTGAAATTCTTTGTCTTATATGAGAGATCGATACGCACGTCTGGGCACCTCAAAGAAAGACAGGATAGGTTAAGCCGAGTGCTTAAGCAGCCAGAAAGATTCTCATATCAGCAATACAGGTTCAAAGACTGAGAAAGAAGAAAGAGGGGGACCCTAGAAAGGAAAGGTTATGCTCGAAAGTAGTGTTAGCGAGAAAGGCCCTTCCTCTTATAAAGCGCAAAACTCAAACGTAACGGCACGCTACCTCTTTAGACAAACTGCTACTTTATTCTTTCCTCAAAGATCACAGGCAAGCTTTTTATGAAAAAAAAAGAGAGATTAAAAAGCGTATGTTTCCATAGAGACGGACCCAAGACAAGAAAGAGCCATGAAGCAGACGATCATCGGACGAACTCGGATTGCTGAACTTTCTTCTCATAGATTTGGTTGGTAATGGGCGTAAACATGACATCTCCAAATATAAGGTTGGTTTAAATTGCTTGGTATAGGACCGTTTTGGTATATGAAAAGGAGACTTCCACTCCTCTTTCCCTTCTAGCACAGCCAGCGAGCGCGCTGACGACAGACAGTACCGCCAATAGGACAGAGCACACCAAAAAGAAGACGAAGAGCTCATGAAATTTCACATCAATTAGGCTTTGCTTTCTTAGCCGTTGTTCGAGCTTTTAGAATAGAAAGAGTGAGAATTTATAATTTCTCTCAACTCGAAAAACAAGCTCCAGGCCTGACATAGACAATAGAATGCATGACAAAGAAAGCTAATTCCAGAAAATAAGGTGATGAATTTTCAGTGGTGAAACTATTTGCTCGCATCTTATATTATAACAAGACAAAATTAGTTTATAACCTTTAATATATGTAGGATGGATGATCTTCTTCAGCCGACAACTGTCTTAAGACCTTTCTTTTCCTGGGGGGGTGATTCCCAGGTTTTGTTAATGAGAAAATACCAGTCTTCAATTCTAAAAATTAGATTAGCTCGGCTTAATAATTGATTGCTCCGTTTGAAAGCTAGCTAGCAGCATACGTCAGAATAGAATGAGTGCCCCGGCCTACGGATAATTTAAGCCACGAGCAAAGACAAGTAGTAGAGAACATACTTTCCAAAAATCCTAATAATAAAAAAAAAAGTGGCATATTAAACTATATATTTATAGAAATAAAGAGTGTGCAGAAGCATACATAAAGGAGGTGTAGTTCCTCCGATCCAGATAGAGTTGGAGTTAAATGGAATGGATGTGTCAGGCCCAAGAGAGGCTTCTTAGCGCGGGATTTCCATTGATGCTTACCCATCTTATGATGGAAAACTCCTTGTGGTTGATAGCAGAGAAAGCTTTCTAGTAATATAATAACACTTCCCCCGGTATTACTCGTTTTTTTAACCGGGGATACCCCGTTTACGTCTCTTTCTGGTATGTTTTTGTAAGGATCTTCCTTATGAATCTGGTCTTCTTCCCAAAGGGGCTGCAAAATCATACATTGATCTGTCCACTAGTATTTAGTATTTATAAAGTAAGTCGCACACTTTCGCTTGATCTTACTTTTGTTAGAAGTAAAGAAAGGTAAATTAGCCATTTAATTAGAAGCAAGAGAAAAGAACGGGAGTCATAAGAAGCGTAATCAACGAAGATTGACTGGGCATGTGGTGTTTTAGCCGATTTTAGTAAACTAACTAGGTAAAGCTTCCCCGCGAGGCTAGTTCAAAGGTTGGGTACCAAGCAAGCACATTTCGATCTCCGATTTGCCTTTATACTTTATGAGATTTCTATAATAAATAGAATAATACATTGATTGAATGCTTGAAGTGTTGCTATGGATGTCGGAATTGGATTGTTCCATGATTCTATGATGGTGACTTTCTTAATTCTTAATGAGGAAATACCCGGAATATAAGAATAGCTGCTATAAAGAAAGATTTACTCGTCCCCCAGTTCGTAAGTAAGAAAATTTTCTTAAGGGGATTACGTTTTAAATAGAGACCCCCCAATGCCCGCCTGATTCTTAAATAACCATACATAATAAGGGTTCACAACTATTCTACAGCCCATTTTCAAATTCGTAAGTAGATGCCGTGTAAAGATGCGCCCTTTCACCTGACTTGTGGCTTTTCTTCGACTCTACTGGTTGAGCGAGAGCCTATAAACAAAAAACTTCGACAGAAAGCTTACCTAATATAGTGGGGTTTAGTAGTATAAGTAGCTGTACCACGAGTTTCTCAATCAAAGAGTACTTTATAGGTCTCAGGCTTCAAACTTCTGTTATTTAAAATGGGGGAGAAGACCCTACAAGAGGTAAAGTTTTCATACATATAAAAAAACAGGGGTAGTATACGCTAATGCTTTATCCGCGGGTGCTTTCAGTTCTTACTTCTTTAACTGTACTTTTATCTAGATATGCCCTTGGAATTGTAGTAGATTTTTTCTTGAGAAGTAGTAGGAGAAGCCTATGATAGATATTTAAATGATAAAACGGATGATGCATCACTAGTTTCAGACTACGAAGCTCCCTATTTTAATAAGGACTAATAGAGATATGTTTGCTTTCTGCTATATATTAAGCTAAGCTTTCTCCTGTTTTAATGAACTATACTCCTTAATTATGCTCTAAGGTATTACAATAGTATAAAAGCCCAAGGAAAATAATACTCTAAACTTATTGACTTTTTTTTTATAAAAATCTTGATCGGATGAGAAACAACTGGAAAAAATTTCATGTTTACCGGGGATTTCGATTTTAAAAATTAAATAGGTTAAATTGGGTCTTCCTCCTGCTCATTTAGAAGTTCTAAAAAGTTAGACTATTACTATATTTCTTGAAAAAAGAAATAACCTGCTATTGAGAAAGCGTCGGCGGATGGTTACGCTTATTAAGTAAGACTGGAAATGCTGCGCTATAAGGATGAAAAAAAGTCGGAAAAATTTCTCTTTCCCGAGCATATATACAAGGATTTTTGAAGGAACTGCCCATGGAAGATGTATCTCACTCATGTTTATGATGTAGCCTTTAGTTTACACAAGGTACCCTTTGAATTCACTGACCGCACCGGTTACAATGTATTCAAAGCTGATGCCACGATGTCTATGCTTTTACTGTAGCTTAGAGCTGGCTAGCTTGTTTGCCTTCTCCGTTAGACAAAACATTAGGAAGGATCCATCTGTAAGCGGCTTTATGTAATTCTTCTTAGTTTGTTTCTTCTTACTTACTTATTATACTTAGACTTTATTATAGAATTATATCATATTTGATATGAATGGCTATTGGAGTCGCTGAAAGATGACCTGTAACAGGGAAATCTATCCTTTATTGTAATATATAAGGCTGTAGGTAGTTACTATATTATTATTTAACGTTTTAACTTCTTAAGTAGCCTATTTTTTTGATCGTGATATTAGGCAAGGGGGAAAAGTTGTTCCTGCCTTGGTCTATCATAGATATCTTTCTCCAAAGGATAGTATTATTAGTGGATTTCTTAGATAAGAATAAGGCAGATTCTTGCCGCCAAAAATAAAATCATAAGTACGGAGCATCTTTGCTGCAGTCTTTTGGGGGCAATTTCCGTAGAATTAGACTCCAAACCATGTTAATTAATTACGAATAATAAAACTTTTTACAGAGTAAATACCGACATCATAGGTAGTAGGGGAAGTCTTCAGCCCTTCCTTATGTCATGGAAACCGCCCTATCTTCCATACCATCTGTAGTTGGGGGGCTTGAAAGGGCATCTGCTCGTGCGTCTACCTAATTATAAAAAATTCCCCGAATCTGTTGATGCACTAGCAGTGGTAGTAGACCTAATAAATAGAAGTACAAGTACTCTAAGAGGGAGGGAAAAAAGTCCAGTAACTTCGAGCCAGGACATTGGCAAGCTATTGGAATAAGAATGGTCAACTGCAAATGCAAAAGCTTAGTTTGGGGCGAGCCAAAAAGCGTCTTGTTGAAAGGAGAAGGCTGTTTGGGCGAATTCATGTGGCGCAGATTAAGGAAGGGCGCTTGTGGGAGCTGACTGGACAAGGGGGGCTTCGCACCTGCCCTCGACGAATGGATCCAAGAATGCATCTAAATAAATAGCAGGGTTTGCAAGAAAGGACAGAGGGTTGTCCCGAGAGGAATGGCACGCATGTGGTCACACACGCTACAATGGCCAGGGGTTTTTTCCACTGTTACGATAGGAAGAAGCGAGTTAAGTACTGAACGGGCGAAGTCTACATTTAGAAAGACTCTATAAAAAAAGCCTACTCGTTACACGTTCTAAGAAGGAAAGGAAGGAGGCAGGAGAAATGCACAAGGGAACCTACCCTCTTTTAATAAAGATAAGAAAGTGAATCACAGCTAGAGGTATAATATAATTAAAGAGTGGAAGAATTCCTTATTTGACCAAAGAGACCTTAGACGCATATCTATGTACAACTACTTCATAACGTCTACTTATCAGCCCCCTTTGCTCTATTTATTAGTCGAGCCCCTTATGTAGACCTGTAAATCAATAACCTATTTACATTTTAAAATTCTGATGTTGTTGACATACTCAAAGAGCTTGCTGGGTTGTTAGCCTAGGTACCAGTCATGGGGAGAGGCACACTGGGTAGGTTAGGTGAAAGTGGGCGTCAAATCTCACAACCCTAGGAGAAGTGAAAAGCCCAATCCTCCTTATGGCTTAGCTGAGGATATGGGATGTTGATAAAAATTTACGCTTTTGTTGGTCAGACAACCGGTACCACCGATTATATATTATATAAATCTTATTGGACTCATTCTATTTACAATATATATTAACGAGCTAAATCGATCTCACATACTAGCTCGGAATTCCATGACTTATCGACCAATTATGACTTGTGCCCTAACAGATGGCCCCTTTCCATAGGCTATTATTGATTGAAGGAATTTTTTTATTATTCTTTTTTTTAATGAGAAGACTTGTTTGCAGAATGCCCGGCTTAAGACTTAAGATAGGTCCGAAGCGAAGCACAGATCATATATATAAACGAAGTAGAACGAGAAAAATCCTCTATTTCCTTCACAAGACTTGGGGTTAGGATCGATATGCTAGTTTCCTTGCTTCTGGGGGGGCATTGATCGGAAAGAAGTCTTTCGCTAAGAAATTTTCTTTATTGTTTGACTTTTAAATTTTAAACAAGATTTTTACGCCCACGAAAGGGGTCCAAGGGGATTGCCTTCTCAATAAAACGCCGGTTCGGAGTCAATTACCTTAAAAATTCTTAAAATTAATCCTTAAATTTAACATGAAATTGGACTCATATTATGAAAGATCGACCAAGATCGAGGTAAAAGAATGACTTCCAAGGGTCTAACTAAAAAGATTACGGAATTATTGATCAAAAATTCTGAAATATAATTTTTTTTTCTCATTTATGACTTGAGTAACCAAAAACACCTGTTTTCGTCGAAAAAGGGGTCAGAGAGGGCCCATTAGATTGAAGTGTTAGGGCCAACCTGTTGAAACGATAAGATTTGAGCTCCTTTCGCCATTATTATCTTATTTAAGGGCACGCCATGTTGATCCAAGCTCCTTTGCTTGGTTTCAATCCTATATATTATAATAATATGCATCAATCTCTCGTATAACCTCGAACTCCCGTTGACATGAATTACGTTAGCCACATGGTCTCAACGAAGTCTAAGATGTCTCAGATGCCAAATGCGAAACCCTGTGCCCGTAGAACAAGGACGAAGACTAATAAGATATGGCGGGTTCTATAAAGGCGGAGTTTCCGATTTCTTTCTTCCTCATGCCCATCGTTTAGGATTCAATTCAGCCACAGCCCTATGAATATGAGGCTAGCTTTTTTAAAACGATTCTTTCACTTGAAAGCTACTTTTGCCGCATCGGTGAATCATTTGTGCTTTGTAGGAAGTGACCGCTTTGAAATCTTAGCGTATGAGGCTATCTTTGACTTCTTTCTTTGAGATTCCGACAAAAAGCCTCATTCTCTTGATATGCATTGTTCATGTCAAATATTCCTCAAGAAAGGGATTCTAACATAAGAGAAGTTTACTCTTAGACATAGAAATCTAAGGCCAAAACACTCACTTAATTTTCTTTTATTATTAATAGGAAGTTTTACTAATTAAAAGCAGACTAGTTCTTCTCACTGGCGGATGCGCATCTTGGTCGGTCACATGGAATAGTGTTGGAATCAATTCATTTTAAAAGCTGTTGCTAGTGGAGCGAGTAGGCTGTTAATGGAAGTGCTAAGACCAATTAACGGGTTTACTTATGCTAATATGCTTCTTATTCAATAAAAGAAATAATATATATATAAGGGGCTATTTTCGCTTTACTACTGAATCTGACAGGAAGACTTTTTTGAGTTTGAGAGGAGGGCAGAGGATGATTGGCGGAAATATGCTTTTCTTGAAGAAGAAGAAAATGAATTCCTTGTAGTACTAGTATTTAAAATTAAGAGGGAGTTTACTAGCTCGACCAACGGGAGAGGAAGTGTAGACTCGCCCAACTAATTACTAAAGCTAGTTCAATGCTCCTTTTCTTTATCAGCCTCATACTCGCTGTTTTACCTAACATCTGGTCTGAAGTCACCGCTCTTAACTTTGGATTGGCTACGCTAACATGTATACGCCCAAACGTTACTCGCAGTCAATTTTTTTCTCTAACCACTCGCGTAAAGGCTCCTTATCTTATAAGTCCTTCCAACCGCTGCTTATTCAAAATAACGTGTAGGATCGCAGACAGGCATTAATATAGGTCTTATTGTTTGCATTACACATATATTATGAATTATTTTTCCTTTTACTAAAAGAGAGGACATCTGGCTACATCCTTCCTATCGCTAAGATACGCGGCACACTTTTATAAACAATTCTTTTCCTACAATTAAAGGCTTCCTTTTCCTTCCTCCGCAGTGTAACCAAATGGCGGTTCTTTGGCAAAAGATTATAAGACTTTAATGTCTTCTTCTATTCTTATATACCAAGCTCTTTCATCACGACGAGAGTCACAACTTTCATAAGAAGACTTTTCGTGCACGTGCATTGTAGATTCTAAGGGACTTTGGCATCGACGTTTAGGATACCCGAGTTTGTTGGCGAGGATGGAAGCTCGTTCCCACTGAATTTTCCATGAAAACCCTTGAATAAAGATAAAAAAGGAAAGAAATGGCGTCTGATGTGAAAGCAAGAATGGGGGTTACCTTTTCTCAGCTCCTTCACTTCATTTAGCTTTGTTACATGTTAACGTTGGTGGAAAAGAAGATCTAATGCGATAGCAGTGAAAAAACAATTAATTGTAAAAAAAAGCTACAATTCAATCTGCTCCGCTGCTAGTGCTCTAATTATGTATCATATAAAATCGTTAAGGTAAGGTGGAACCAACCCTATTAGTCCCATGTGATTACTCTCGCTCCGTATACATAGCCTGTTGATCTGATGACCTGAACAAAGAGGCCCCTTTCGCCTACTAACAAATGCTTTTTAATGAAAAAGACTTCTACGGCAGTTGCAGACGATTTTTTTCTATAGCTGAAAAGTCAATTGTTCTCGTTTAAATTGTTCTTGTTTATTAGTATAAGTTTTTTATTCTATAGGTTGACCTAGTGAAAGAAAGGGCGCTGTTTGAGCGTGCCCCGCGAATAAGAATCCATCACTATCTATGCGATCCGCCCATTCATCCTGATCTTAAAGTATCTTAGAGTAATGTCCTATACTGTCTTATTCAAAGTAAAATACAAAAGGCGAAGCCAACTCACTCCAAGTATTACGCGCGTTCCAACCGAGCAATTAAAGATGCTATCTGGGGTTCCATTCTGTGCTCAAGGACTAGTTCTAATGTTCAAATCTTAGGTGATCATATAAAAGCCAAAGCCCCATTTCATAGGGTATCGTCAAACAATATACCATAAGGGTAGCGACCGATGGTTCGCCTTTGTCCGTCCAGTTATTTACCATCTCCTCCAGCTCCTCCAGTAAAAGTAGGTCGGCAATCTACACCCCAAAAGACTCGGGGTGCAGTATCTCTTCCATCAGCTCCAGTTAGATAAGAGGAAAAAACAAGCATCAGATTCTGGAAGCAACCGGTTCATCGGGATCTGGAAAGTCAAAAGGAGAGACCCAAAGAGACCTTTTTTCGCCCTTTTTGTTTCGTCGATCATCAGTAAAAGCTTTTGCTTCTTCAAGCTCATCCGAAATAGATGTCGATCCTAGGTCAGGGGGAGTAGTTAACCACTCACCAAATCCAAGGGCAAAGAAATTAATTGGACCCGCGTTTCCATCTTCGACCACATCATAACCTTAAACATCTACTGCTACCACATCTCTTTCTTCGGCGTCGACTTCGCCGGCTTCCGCATCGGAGGGTTCGACCTTACGCTTTGAAAATGATTGGACTAAGTAAGTCGTTTGTCTATTCGCCTCTAGATTTTTTTCTAATAGATCTCTCTCGGCTAACTCCGGATGATCCAGAGAGCATCCCCCTTCCTTCTTCCTTTGGCTTTCGCTCTTGTCTCGTTTCTCCTGCCGTAGTAGCACAAGGCAAGAATGCTCCAGTTCCTACAAGAAGAAGTTTATTAAAAAATAAGATGGAAGTCAGCCCGATAAAGATAAATAAGGAAATAATCCCCCCTGCGAGTATGCAGGTAGGCGTTGGTCTCGGGTAAACCAAAGAAAAGAATGAATTTGATTTTTTTTTAGTGGGCTCACTCCTTCTTAACCCCACTTTACCTCTATGGATACTGAAAAAAATTACTTGACCGAAATGCGTTTTAAGATGAGTTGTCTCTCGTTCTTCACTAGCCAACAACCCTTTTTGCCTTCTCCCATATACATAAGGAAGAATGGGGCAAAAGTAGCTTCTTACATTAAAGCAAGCACCGCCTTCTGATGTGCTATTCTTTCTCGATGCTAATCCACTAGCTAGATTAAACCAATTAGAAGGAGAGGATCTTGTCCCTTTCCCATGTTGTTAAAGGTATACAAGTCTATTTCATATCCTCCGCTTCTTGATTAGAATTAATTCTCATGCGAGCTAAATAATAAAGAGGTGCCGTTTATTAAATCAATCTTTGACTCTAGATATGATATTCTTACTGGGGTTGTATCCTACTCAGACCTCTAAATTAAACGCCTAGTGATCATCTTGTTTCAACCTGGGCATTTTCTAAGAAACCCTGCGCAAACCCCCCATATCAGGGGGCCCATTCCGGCATCACGTGACTCAAAAACCTAAGACCCAATCATTTCAGTTGATTAATATTCGTCCAATCCCATATTTTACCTTGTCTTTCGATTGACATCTTTTTAATAAGCAGCCCAAGCCTGCCCAATTGCTAACTAACTGGGTCTTCAGGATACAGCTTGAATCTTCAAGAATCTTATAGGTATAAATACGCAATATGCGCACTCTAACTTGGTTAATGTGCCAAAAGCTCTCCTGTGTCTACTTCCTTTCAAGTCAAGCCAAACCAATTCACTTGTTGTTGCAAAGTAAACTCCAAAGTTGCATTCTTCAATTCCTCGTTGAGATAATATGAGACTTCTTACTTCTTCTTTTTCCTACCGCCCCGCATTCCAGCGCCTTCCAATTCAATCATAAAAAATAAAAGCTAGTTCGCTCTTATAAGCCCTTCGCGGAGAAAGCGAAGCTCACTCGCATATATTAAAAAAAAAAAGATGAAAGAGAAGGCTAGGAAGATGCAAATACCCGCCCAGTTTTCTCGGTTGATTAGCCGCAGTTGGCCTGTAATCCAGCCATTCTTGTGGCTGGGGATGGTACTTTTATTAGATTTTTTCAATGAAAAGAAGAAGGTCAAGGTCAATGAACCCGAACTTTTTGGTTACTCGACCGAATTCCTTTAAGAATTGGCATTTCAAAGCGTGATTTTTAAACAAACTCGCAAAATAGGACTAAAAGAAAAAAGCGGCATAATGCATATCAGAAAGAATAGACTCAAGGCTTTAAATTCCTTAAAACTTATAAAGAAGAATAGGCCTCTAGCCTAAAGTACTCCCCTTGGGTTGACTCGGTCTCTAATGCATTCTTTAACCCGCGGAATATTCTCTCTATTATTTCTCTTCTCCTTTATTCTGGTAAAATAATATTACTTGGAATGGCTTATTTGAAAGAATGAAGGCATGCGGCTTTGGCGAAAGAGATGCATTAAGGGCGCTCGTGAACGGGCGAAGGAAAAGCAAGTACATGTCTCTTATGATGAATGAAAAGAAGAGAGGGTGGGCTAGGACAAGGTCGCGTGCATCGTTTCAAGGATGCCCCTGCCACGATAGGATAGTAGGCCAGAAAAAAGGGCTTTGACCACACATAATTTGTATTTACCATAGGCAATTCCTCTCACTAGCCATCGAGTCCCGTAAAGGTCTCAGTAATATCTACAGTAACGTGAGTAACGTGCAGACGTATTCGAGGATAGCTGTAGTTGGTGGCTCTCTCTTGGGGGGTCATTGGGCCGGGGATGACTGAATAGGAAAGGAGAGCGGCGACAAACACCTTAGGTACACTTGTTGACTTCTTAAGAGCTCTTTCCGATACAAAAAAAAGTATGTAAACGAACGTGAGAGACGGTTGTTGGTGCGTAGACCTTTCGGGGAATAAACTCAGGTTGAGGATAGAATAGAGCCGTGATTGGCTGAAGCTTCTTCTACGCTGCCCGACGAATGAGTCACCTTAAGGTATATATTTTGCCATAAAACCTTAATAAGCCAATCCTAAGCCGCGTAATCGGGCATATAAACGTTACCTGTCTTTTTATGCCAACAAGTTCACGAAAATCCTCGAGCGAATAGACTCTACTTAAGTAAATTCTGCCTTTCCTCCATACCTCTCTTGCTTCTAACGGGGCAACCCTTTCTTACAGGAGAGATACCTAAACCCTCTTAAGTGTATCAATCCGGTCAACCCCCGGGGTCCTTTATTCTTCGTTCTCACCACGCTTAACCTAAGGGGTATAAGAATTAATAATGGTCTAATGACTCAAACAGAGGCATGAAATGACCCTACTAATTAAGAAGAGCCATGAAAAGAGGTCAAATTAGAACGTGAAAAAAAGCGTGCCCAACTGCAGCGTAATAAATGAAATACTAATAATATCTTGAGCTATTTGAATTCCGTATACGAATTGCATAAAAGCAGCTTGCTAGTTGTTCGAAAAAAGAAAGAAAATTCGACAGATAAGTGTAATTTTTTATAAAAAAAATTAATGCTTGTAATGACTTTTATCACAGAATAATGGGAATCGAATTTTAGTTTCTTTTTGTAGGTGTCGAACCCAAGTTAACCTAGAGATAGAAGGGGGTAGGCTAAGCGCAGTCTATAGGACTTGTTCGCATAGGCCGATTCGATGTCGAAAAAAAGGATTGAATTAAAAAAAAGAGATTGACAAGAAAAATAAAATAAGAAAGGTATACTCTCAACGAGAGGCGGACACTCAGATACCATCTGTGATCCATGAATCCCCCTGTAATACAGAGAAAGACTTTTCTTACTTATTTTGCCGAGAATCGTTTGGGTGATTCCTTCTGCTCCTTCACGGACGTAGCTATTCACTTGATTGCGCAGTTAGGCACACTTTTCAAGTTTTTTTGCCTTGAGCTTGGCATATTTTCAACACTATTTATATCTGTTTGACCTCTCGAAGCTGGTACTTTTGGAGCAAAGCAAGTCTTTCTCGGACCCTGGTAATCCCTGCTCTGTATGAAAGATACCTGATTACTTTTGTAAATTGGTAGGTTTACCCAAATGGGGTACCCGCAACTTAACTTTCTATATTTAGTTGTTATTTGACCTTGCTTGTACCTCGGTGGCATCAAAAGCTGATGAGGCTCTTCTTTAGAGCTCGATCGATCGATAGTAAGAGAGATTAGCGGCGATAGTGGTAGCTGACTCGACCCTTTTTCCTTTCGGTAAAGAAGAAAAAGAGGGGGTATTAGCGCTAGCGGTCTCTCCTAGAGTCCTTAGGGCATATCAATTAAAAGAGGATCCATCCAGATAAATTCTCAGATGATATCAAGTAGAATCATCCACTTCTATGGCTGCTGGAACAGCTAGTCAGGCAGTTACAGAACAAGAAAAAAGAGGGCCGAGCTTGCTTGTGACTTAAACCCTCAGGTGATTTAGCCTCAAAGTCTTCTATTTCGTTGGGTGATCACTTAGTTATAGGAGGCCCCGCTTTCAACTTAGATCCCTATCTCTAAACTATAGACGTGGCATTACTCAAGTGCCTGTTTTGAACCTATGTTTTGAACCCATGTAAGGAGTTTTTTCGAACCAAGCCGGGTGCATTTTCCAAGGGATACCAGAAGGCATGGAGTTTCGTCTTAACCGAAGTAGAGGGACTGGGCTCAAGTTTGATGTTTGAAGTAAACTGAAGGAGGCAGATTACTAAAGCAGTCCTCAGAGGAGCTTCCAGAAGACCAAGGTGACTAATCAGAGGAGGTTGCTAGGTATGAAGGCGCGAAGCCGTAAGACAAAGAAAGCCTTTAGCAAGTCTTGACTGGGTTCAAATGAGTACTACGGCTATTCTTCCTGTTGTTTGGGGCTAGAAGACTGGAGCAAGTTAAGGAAAGAAGGCTAGAGGATCTTGCCCCTGTTTATTGCTTTATTGAGATGTAAGTAGTTCAGTTTGGTGCGGGCTGTGAGGCTCTTTTCCTTTGCTTCTCTAAGTTGCTTTGGTCCAGCGTTTCACTTGTTTAGTAAGGAGCACTGCTTTAGGTTGCATTAGTCTTATATCTTGATTGTGGAAATCGGCATAGCTTGCTTGTATTCTAGTTTCATGAAATAGTGATGCCCCTATTCTAAAGAAAAATTATACCTGCATCAAATTAATCGTATTCTAATGTAATAACGAAAGTAGCCGCCCACTTATTCTAAATTATAAATCAGGCGATTTCATCTCCAATCCTCTCAAAAGTTAGGAGCTTGGAATCATCATGTCATGCCTCGACAATTTCAATGTGAAAAGCTGCGTGTTTTAATTACGTTTTTTGAAAAAAAAAAAAGAAAGAGCTAATTAAAGAAGGGACTTAAACTCAACGGAGTGCGGCGCCTTTCTTCCTGAACGGGAAATTTATAAGCTCGACCAAGGGTAAGGAGACTAAGAAGGATAGGAAGATTCGACTTAAAATGAAACTAAGGGCTAAGCCCGGCCAATATAAAGACAAAGGCAAATAAAAAAACTGAACAAATAGGACAGGACTCGAGGAGGATTTGCCAGAGATTCGGTTGAACGCATACAGTGTTAATTCGAACTGCCAAATTTTAGGGCTATGATCTCAGCCTCGTTTTCTTCTTTATAAGAAAGACGCATCTTATAGACCTCGACATAGACTGAAGCCTTTCCCCGGCTTTTCAGGATTCTGGGTATAGCCCTCTCATGCTCTCTTGCTTGCTGCACAACCTTTACTTGAAGAACAAAAAGCTACTACTGGTCAGTACAAGCTAACAAGATGTGATCACCAGAATGACCAACCGCCCGCGCCCTAGCCCTCATGCCGCGTCAAGTTAATCAGAGTGTAGCAAGCAGGCTTAGCGTAGCAGCTCGACTGACAAGAAGGGGGAAGTTTCTTTGTCTTAATTTATAAAGCTTGGACGCTAATGAGAGAGAGGAAGTGGGAGGTGTTGGCGAAATAAAGGCATCTCTTTGCCTCAATCTTAGTGCTCAAACCGCTACGACGTTAAAAGGCCCTGGATCGGTCCTTAATGAGACACTGCAGGAGTGAACTCAGCCTACCTTTCCATAAGAGAACTCGGGCCCGACACACTTAAGAAATGAACCTAATTTACGAACTTTCCTTTCGTCTTTAAAAGAGGGCATTCACTTTCTGATCTTATCTACCTCCGAGAAAAGGAGTGAAAAGGGAGGTAAGAGGGGGGTATCGGTTTCAGGGGGCCTTAATCCTTCAATACATGCCTCTTCCCTGAGATTGCGCTCTTTCATCAAAAGGGAACTAGTTTTATATGATCGATGCTTGGGAATAAGTTAATAGCCGTTTTTTGGTAAGGATGGGAACCCGCTTTTTAAAGTTTAGCAATTCCGTGGTGAACCGGACCTCGTGACTTTAGCTGATGAACCTTCGCCAACAGGATCCGTTCCTGCATCCGTTCGATACGAGTACTTCATTCAAAGATGTGATTTAAGGGAGATAAATTTCCTCGTCGGTTCTAGCAATACTGGTAGAATCTTAGATTGAAATCATCAACAAAGTCTTAAGAAAATAGGAGGGCTCTAAGGAGTTCATTCATTTTTACCTCAGGAGCTCCCCGGGAAAGACGAAAAGTAACGTTTCACATAGCTTTTCACATAGCTATGGTTTCATGTTCTTTATTTCAATTTTTCAGAAAGATTCTTAGTGTAGGTGGGGACGAAGTACGGTACTTCTCCTTTCCTTCTTTTTCAATCAGCTGACGCACCTACATTCCAAGTGAGCTAGCGTAGGGGCATCTAAATGCTCTCTATTCACCCTAAACCCTATAATAAGAAAAGAGTATGATCCGATGGCCCGAAAGGACAGAAGAAAGCATGCTCGACCAACGAGTAGAAGACTTGAATCGAGTAGGATGTGAACAGGTAAGGGTTATGTTCATCCTTCACCTCAACCGTTCCACGCTTTCTCTACATCTTTTTATTTTGCATTGCATGCTGGGAAACTTTATTCGCGAAGAGTCTCTAGGTTAATGCCCACTCGATCCTTGACTTTGAGAGCTTTTTATGATGTCCAATTGAACTTCTTTCCGTGAACGACTGATCGAACCGGAGTCCGTATCCTGACTTAATCACGAATGGGTGGTTGCGATCGACCGGGGTTACGGCGGGAGACCCAGGCGAAGGGAGGTGAGTTGGCTGGGAGTGAAGAGCTCCTATGGCCCTTCGAAGAGACTTATGAGTGAATCTCTTTTTCTGAGACACCTATTGCTTTCGAGAATCACCGCGTCCGTTTGCTCTTATTGGCATGTTGGCGTGGATAGATAAGATCGATCGCATGCATATTATGGTTACAGCAAGGAGTGCCCTGGTAAAAGCCCTAATTGGTTAAAATGACTACTTCACCCTGTTGTTCGGGGCTTTGAGCCGCCCTTTCTTTCTCACTGGAGCGGGCGAAAGCCTGTAGTGAGTGCGTTGACGAGTGGAATGTATGCTCCGGAGTCGAGAGCGCTAGGGATGAGGAAAGGAGCGGGGCATTAGCGAAGCCCATATAATGTTGCAAGGTGAAACTTTAATCAACGGGCGTTCCCGACTAACTAAGTAAAGAAAGAGAAGATTTTTTTTGCATGGGACGTGCCGCGATACCTTTTTATTTAGCCTGGTCCACCACGAGGACCCGCAATGCGGTTTTTACTTCCTGAGAAAGCTCTGGCTTTACGGAAAGGGATTTCTTTATATATGAGTCTTGTTATTTTAGGGGTATAGCTTAACCAAGTGAGACGGGATTTCCAAAGCCTATCCTCAACTTAAGGACCCCCTCGCTTGACTTCGATGGGTTCGATGGGGAAGTAGCATCTGTTCGAGAAACTACTGTTGAGTTAAACTCCGAGCATAGAGTTCAGACATGACCTTTTGACACAGGCTTATGGTTCGGGATCAAACTCTGATTAGACTTGACTTGACTATATATATATGTATGTTGTTGAAGCCTTTAGACAGAAATAATAGAGGGCATCTTTGATGCGTCGCTTATATCTTAGGTTTAGCAGCGTTATGTGTGGTAACGTTATATACGCAAGAAGGGAGAGAAGAAAAGGAAGAAGCATCGGATGCGACCGAGGATCTTTATAGGATCGACAGTGTAATCAATGCCAACACCGAGGATCTTTATAGGATCGACAGTGTAATCAATGCCAACGAAGAAGATCTAAAAGATTTGTATTCGGTAGCCCGTGAGGATTAGAATGAGACCAAAGAGAGTTTTGCTTGGTTATCAAGGATTGCTGCCACTGATTAGAGGTAAAATCTAGAGGCAGAGGCCAATGGAATTGAAGATATTTCCGGTGAAGATGCTCCGCTCGAAGATAGAAAAGCTGTCAATGCTGGAAGAGAAGCTAAAACTTTAGCTGAGATGATCGAAAGAGACCGCCTATCTCTAACTAGATCGGGTGTGGTAGAGGATAAAGCCTCGTTTCGTAGGACCCCCAAGAGAATGTATTTTCATACTTTCACAACAACTGCGCGTCTTTGGTTTGACTTCGAAATTCACAGTAAGTGGTCTACTACCCTATCCTTGACTATAAAGCAAAGGCGAATGCCACGAGAAAATCTCTGGAAAAATCGACCCTCAAATGACGCATCTTAAATGACCAGGCAAATTTCCTCACTTTTCACTCAAAGACTCTGGTCTCTAACAGGAAGAGATTCCTACAAAGCGAAGCCGTCGTCTAACCACGATGCACAAGACAAGAAAGATCATATTCTAAGTTATCCTATATTGTATAAGACATTTATCCGAAGCTGCTGGTGCTGGGGATGGAAAGAGAGGTCCAATTTTAGAAATTAATTTAAGAAAGAAGCAAGGGGCGGGCACTCAATCGGGCCAGAAAGGTCTTCTTGTGCCACTAATTTCGTAGATTTTGCGTGGTTTTATATGAAGCTTAGAAGAGTAGAGGGCGTTGGAATACCTCCCTGTGTCCTGTGGGAAAGGAGGCGCTTGACTTATAGGCTAGGCCCAAACAGCATGCGGAAGAGTCAAAGTGCGATTTGACCCCGGTTCGATTATGACCCGTACTTTGTACGTACCATAGTCAGCCTCATTATCCTCTTTTGGTTGGTTCTACCTCTGCCTGAGGATCAAGTCTCGCCTATAGAACTTGGTCAATTTAAGTTGGTAAATAAGATCCAAAAGGGCCCCTCTTTTACTAGCGCCCAAAGCGTCCTTCTATTAAACAAAGGAAGGAATCGGGCAAGAAGCTCAGTGCCAAGACTTGCTAGGAATACGTGCAGTATTAGAGTTAGTGGTCTAGTCCTCTTTAGTCGAGGTCTAAAGAATATCCACTTTCGCGGGGCGAAATACCATTGCTACAATCGAAGTATGAAGCTAAGGAGATGTCCAGTCACTAGCGATCAGTCCAAAAGAAATCTTTTTTTCGGCGAGCTTGGGAGCGAGTGAAATCCCTTCTAAAAGTCTTCAATTCTTAAAGGCAAAGAGGAGGATTCCAATCTTGATTAAAATGCTGAAAAGGCGAACCCGTATCCAACCGCGCCTTGTCTTGAATTTTAAAATTCTTTTATTAATAGGGCATGAAGATAGGCTGCTTTCTTTTCTCTCCAACGTCTTAGCTTGGGACGTCCGTATACAATCACGGATAAGCGCCAATCCGACTCTCTTTTCCAACATCTGCTACGGCTTGCAGTCCAACGCATCTCAGCCAAAGACTTCTTAGCACGTCGAGTGCCAATAAAATAGGGCTCTAATCTTAACTTAAAAGGGCTTATCTAAATAAGAGCTTCCGAAGCGGAGGACTCTAGATTCCGATGATCCAGATGCAGTCGAAAAAAGCTGCTGGTTAAGAAATGAGTTTTGTATCCTCAATTTATCTTACCTCGGTAAAGAAAGTTGACATCACCGTTCAGCCAACCTTTCTTACGAACCGAACCGGGCCTTACTCTAAACCTATAGGCATCTCAGCAGGGATGATAAAAAAGAGGAGAATCAGAGAAAGCTAAGTTGTTTCAAGCTGATCATGACTTTCTACCTATTAAACTTTCTCAAAAGAAGAAGAACCTTCAAATGTGAACCATTTCCCCCAAACAAGATGAGTCTTTTTCATCTGTCTTTGGCTAGTCGCAATCTCAATGCCTTTTTTTATCTGAACTTTGGGTGCGAACCCTAGTCTTCTCAGTCTAAGTTAGCGGGTCTTACTGTCTACGAAATGACTTTACTTGGCATTCAACCTAGCTTTAGAATCACTTGACTCTCTTTGACTGAAGCTGCTAGCGCTGCTACTGTTGTGATTTACTTATTTACATTAATATGTGTGTTAAGATCAGAACCCCACTTGCCCAGAGCGACCCTTTCTTTATATATGGAGGGTGCAGGCATGCTCTTAAGGTCTAAAGAATTTTATGATCAATTACTAAACTTTCTACGTCCCAGGTTAATTTTAAATTCTATTTGAGTAAGTGTCAAGCGCGTGGCACCAGCGAACCTTGCATTGCATTTAAACCTTAACCTGAATAATCCGGGGTGGGATTTGAGGAAAAAGTCTTTCCATGCGCGCTTCTTAGTAGTTAGGATGAAACTGGCTAGAGCGAGGGAGTTGCTAGGTGTACTTGATTGAAGTGGTAGAACACCAACCTTTACTATAGCGACGAATCAAAATAACTTTAACTTCTTATATATAGGCTTCAGTCCCGGCGAAGGATCGGACGTGTATCAAAAAGTAAGAAAGAGGGTCTCACTTTTGGGCACATAAGGACTAGCGTTTCTACAAATAGGATGTATCTTTCCACTCTTTTTGTACATATACATCATTACGTAAGAGTACCGTACCATGACTTGGTATGAACGCGCATTTGGTCTTGTCGAGCTGCACCTTGGTATCCTGAGAAAGCGCCGAATAAGCTTAGCCTTAGCATGGAGCGTTAGAGAAGGGGCCTTTCCAGTATAGGTAAGCTCACATATAATTAGAAGACAAGAGGAGAGGCAAAAAGAAAGATTGACATATCAGCCAGACCTAAAGCATCCGGATGAGTGTCGGGTGGTGAAACCGGATTATAGAATCTTGCTCCATAGATTGCGCTTGCTAACAAAATCGTATCTATATTCTTAAGGCGATTTCCCATTGAGTCCTGTCTTTGGGGAGCTCTCGTCTTAGGACTTTAGTTCTTCGTGGTCAAGTTCCGGGTAATGTCTCTCTGACTAAATCGAAGACGAATTCACAGGCCTATAAGAAGTCCTAGTCGAAAATGAAGTCACAAAAATAGATCTCAAAGATGCAACGTAGGATCCGGTTGGTGGTGATGAAGCAGCTTTTCCTCGCTCGTTCGTTACGCGTGCTCGCGCTCGAAAGATTGGCCCAGGGTTGAATACGATTTCAAGCCGAGTTTGATAAATTCATAGATTAAGGAGGAGGTCCCTAGTGAGGAAGAGAAAAGTTTTACCTAACCAATTGACCAAAAAGAATCGCGAAGAATGAAATCAAGACTAAAGAGACTTTTTGGCGGGCCTGCGTTCTCATGAGTGGTTAGTAAATTATGGAACCGGTCGCGATGAGAAAGTGGTCGGGTTTGTCCTACCTGAACCGGGCATGAAACTGGGATTTACCTTATGTTAGGAGAGGTATGAAATACTAAACTAAAATAAAAATGAACAAACTAGAGTACTTTTTTCCGACCGAATAACTAATAACGCACAATATTCGACTTGCGCCAACTCAGATGTTTCGCGCACTTGATCTCCACTCGCTATATATCTGCGCTTCGCTTGCTTTTCTTATACATGTTAATCATCTTTCATATCATACTATAATGCTAATATATAAGCCCAGGGGCCTTGATTAGCAACGTAGTTTAAGAATACAACTTATTATCTTTCGGGGCTATATGGACGAGTGGAAAGAGCGGAATGAATGAAGAAGCTATTTTCCAATTAAAAAGACGAGTAGGATATTATTGAATGCCTCTTAGTAAGTAGTAAGGCTTCATTTCTTTAGGAATTAATAACCTTCCCCTGGGCGTGTTAGCGGAGGAAGTAATGAGCAGGCAGGAAAGGCCATTCCTGGGTAAAGGGGAAAACCCGTAGACCTTTTATCTGCATCTGATACTGTGAAAAATTAAATTTTTAAATTCCTGCTCTGCTATGCGGGCTTCGCGCCTTTCCTTTTGTAAAAAGCATATGTTAATGAGGTTTATGATTCTACGCTTTAGACTTAGAATCGAAACGTAATTCCCTGACAGACTTCCGGAGTAGATATCGCTTCTCTCAGGGCTATACGAATAAAATTCAAAAAGGGGGCAGCAGATCTCTTTCAGTAGGAGACGGATTCCCTGGCCGTTTACGCTTAAAACTGAGCCAACAAGGTGCCATGACGTTTGAATTCAGTCTTTTCCAGAGAGTTTTCTACCTGTTTCATTTGAAGTCTTACAGCTGCTGTTGTTAGAGAGGAATCTTCCCCTTAAGTTTAAGCCAGGTATTCCCGCGGGGAAATCTTGCTCTGGTTTGCGCAATGCCTTGAACATAGAGAGTGAAGGTTATCTTACAAATACCCACATAATGGTGGAATTGAAATAGACTTGAACATTAAAATTATAAGGAATAGGCGGGGAATTGGGTCAAATACCCTTGTCTGTAGTTCTGACGGATTCTCTTTTGTCTTGCAAACTCCCCCTTCTTCAGATACATCAGCTTTATTGGACAACCAAGGAAATTAAAGCAGTTGCTGGCTCACCTTCTGGGACAGCCGTTCTTGCTTTCTTGTTTTCTTTTTTCGACAAGAAATACTTGGATTTGCTTTCCTTATCTGATAACCGCGGATCAAAGACGGCATCTGCTTTCCATCGATGACGAAGAAATCGCGCTATTGCTGTTTTTGCCTTAAACTTAAAGCCCGAAAACTACAATCGTTCACGCCGGGTAGGATCCTTTCATATTGCCCGCTCCCTCCGAAGCTTCAGAGCCCAGGAAGAAAGATTATGAGAGTTTCCACCGTTGCCAGCTCCTTCCCTTTACTTATGAGAAAAAAAAAGTTGCTCTTTTTTGCAAGGATCCTTTTTTAAGGACTGGAATTGCGTCTTTTGATTTTCAAAAGGAGGAGCTACCAACCACCTGGGTCTCCTCCTCCCATCTAAAGTCTCAAAGGCGACTTGCTTTTCTCTTGTTCTCAACAAAGGGACCCGTGTCTTCGTCCTCATCAAAGAGGCATGCTCCAGATACTGCCCCTGTTCATTCTTTTGCTCATGCTTTTTTAGCTGGTGGAAAGGAGAATGCTTCCTCTATCTCTTCCCGCGAAAAAGACGCTTGCCTGTCTGGTGCTCTTGAAGTCCAGCCGGCCAGATTGTGTTTTGCCCAAGTACCAGCCTTTTTTTACTATATTAGGCCCCGGGGCAAAGGCTTTAGATTAAGTTATCTAGCTCTCTCTTTCTAAGAAGAATGAAGCCTTTACCTTCGATCCTAGCCTTTGCATATACATATAAGAGAGGCTTCTTTTTAGGGTAAAGCCAAATCAAGAGATTCATCCTCTTGCCTCAGTATTGTACCGAAATGCGGCTTAATGTCTATCTTGAGAGTAGTCTTTGTTGTCGAGCCAAACAAGCTAAACTACAGATCGTTACGTCTCAGCTCAGTCACTCCTCAACATACATACTCCCGTTCCGCATGAATGGATTTCTTTCAATTTAATCGCCTTGTATCAGGGAAAAAGGGGTTCTTTCGGGCCAAGCAAGCGTGTGCCTCGTTCTGACGACCAGAGGTCTTGGAATCTGAATTATAAGAAACTATATCTATTGCTTGCAACAAAGAAAAAGGCGGGTGCTTAGCTTCGTACTTAGTTCCTTCCTTTCTTAGGCGGAAGAATAAGTTTCATGAGTCCGGGCTGTTACCGTAGAACGCCACTTAATTAACCTGGATTTCCATACAATCACAAGCACAATATATAAGTGGGTAGCAGGCTATTACAACACTCTGGTCTAATCCCTGCTCTTTCGTCTCGAAAAGAGGAAAAGTCAGGTTTTTTTTTTACTTTTTTCTTTTACGCGGGAACGTCTTATGCTCTACCAAAAGTCTTCCTTAGCTCAGAGCGCTACTCCCGCCTTAAACTCTAGTCCAGACTACGCTATTTCGACTGCTAACGAGCCTGTTTTCACTGGTTTAAGAGTGCGGCAGTATCAAGAGGAAGAAGAGTTGGGAGCTGCGGGCAGGTAAATAGGGGTCTCGGGATCTGGGCTTGTCAATGGTCTTGAAACGCAGGTTTAGAGCAAGACTCTTCTAATAAGTGAGAAGAATTCTCTTTTCTTGAACTCGTTTGCAGGTGCACTTGACTTAGAGGAATTGCTTAAATAGAGAACAAAGCAGGAGAATGGTCAAAAGCTGAGCTTGATCCTAGCTTACTATTCCACTATTCCAAAAAGTTTTTAATCTACCCGAGAGGAACGAGTTCTTGCTTTAATTAATTCATCACCAAAAACACGTCCTGAGTTCTAATAGGAGGACGAAATATCAGATTGAGCCTAAGCAGCAGAATCCTTGCTTTACCACAAATCCTCTTTCACCATTTACAACGGGATTTGCTTAGCGCGTGCTTTGAAAAGAGAACTTCATCAGGAATAGCCGCTTTTCAGATTCCACTTCTATTTCCTCTAAGTAAGTTCCGCTTCGCTCTTGTGGCTTTGCTCTGTCCTCGGTATCGCTATAATCAGGTTCCCAAGTCTTTATTGAGACCTTCCCTTGTATCTTACTCTATACTCTCGATACTCGTATTTCCTCATCCCTGGTAGTAGAGCTCTTTCAGAATGTAACCTACGCTCGCTCTATAGGGCTTAGCTCCTTCCCTTTTCTTTTTTCTTTCATTTACAAGGACACAGCGTTTCGGGCTAGCATGCGTCCTTTGACTTTCCGGGCGTAAACCCCGAATACACAGATTTTTGGGGGGGTCTGTGTTTATAAGGGTCGGGTTTCAAAAAGATTGACCACTGGCGCATGCAGCTTTCTTCAAAAGGGTATGACTCCTTCAAGCACAGCGGCTCCTGAGACTCCTTAAAGTACGGGGATGGTATCCACCTCTTAGAGAGGGATTAGCCTATGCTTAGCTAGAACCAACGTCTTACCGAGCATTCTCAATCCCCCGATTTATCGAAGAAAATCTAATCGTAATGGTTCGGTTAATCAGTTAAATTTGGCTTGAACATTAAAGCGGAGGCTACGCTCCTTACTTTTGCAGTCGCGTAAGGTTTAGAAAGCTCTTACTGAAGGAATGAGCGAGCGAAGTCCCGAAGCGAGCCAAAGAAATATGTTGGAACGAGCAGGAGGGTGAAGCCCATCTTTCGAGTGTGGCTGACTGACTACTATGATATGGCTAAGCCAAGTCAGGTTCGCAGATTCATGTTCGATCTTGATCACGTGCTACGACGGCCCTTGTCCTGATGGTCTAATTGGCCTGGTAGTTATGAGTTAACTGGGCTTGGTGGACGTTTGTCTTTCTCTCGCCCAGCACAAAAAGATAGAAAAGTTCGGGGCAAATCCTGAAAGAAGCACCATTTAATAAAGATGTCTTTCAAGCTTTAGTAGTTGGTCAGGTTGAGTCCACGGTTCAAGAGAAGGGAGCAATGAAGGAACTTCAAAGGCGGATTGAGGGGGAAGGGTATGTTCGAATAAGTGGATTGACTCATCCTCTGATGATTCACGTTCAAGAAATCTGAGGGCTATTCTTAGTAGCGTTAGGTACTATACTCAAACTAAAAGAACCTTTGTTATGTTATTATCATAAGTAGAAAAAAAGAGAAGGAGGCATGGAAGTCGTCTTCCCTTCTAACTTTGCTTTTGGGATCTGGGAAGGCAGAATCGAAGCCACCTGCGGAGCAGCACCTTAGCTCACTTCCTCATCCCGAGCATCCAAGGCAAGGATCGAGAGCAAGTAACTTTTCTCATCTTCTCATCGGCAGCTGGAGCAGTGGCTTTAGTTGGAACCGAGGCTGGGGGGTCGGGTCTCATCAGAAGGAGTCGTCTCGGTGTCATTGGCTATTGACTATTGCCTTCTGTCTTGTATTCCTTTCCTCTTTTGCAACTACCATACTATGGTATACTAGCTTTGTTCCTTCCTCTTGCCACCTATTGTTATTGTTCTTATGGAAAAAGCTTTGACGTCATCTTACGCGCCTAATGCCTATATATTTCCATTTATTTTGAAAAAGCCTCAACCTCAGACCAGAAAGAGTCGACTTATGGCATTGGCTTTTGGAAATATTTCATCTCTTCCGACTGGCTCTACTGTAACTTCTTGAGCTTAGTCTTCTTTTTGTTTTGATTCTCATGTCGAGTCTTCCTATCTTTCTCTCGAGAAGTCTCATCCATCAATAAGAATATCAATAAGAATATAAGAGGTAGAAGTCTAATCTTCCAACTCACTTTAGAAAGCAACTTTTCCGGATTAGACTCTATACTTAAGGATTAAGGGTTGGGACCTGCCCGATTACCCATACGTACGAAAGCCTCACCATCAAAGACAAAGACTTCAACTGAATCCGGTGCTTCCCCGTCTTGATTGGCTGGATATAGTTCATCTACCTGCGCATCAACCCTGTCTTTCGCTACGGCCTCGCCTGTTTCTGCCTCATCTTCCTTACGAACCCCCATTTAAAGACTTTTAGCGTAGCTTTAGTTCTTGTGTATCCCGCTTACTCTGGTTGAAGGAGATGAACCCCGGGAAGTCTATTAATGATAACGACATTAGTATAGTAGTTTTAGGCCAATGGCACAGGCCAAGGTAATTTACAATAAACCCGTGACAAGATCGTCCCGCTGTTGGTGATGTGAGTATGTTGACATAAGAATAGAGGTAACTCAATAAAATTTGTTAAAGAGTTCCCCTTTTATCGACTCTTTTTGATTTAACCTCTTATTCTCCTAACAGGAAGTTTGAGCGAAATACCTGTCTCGGGAGTGTTGGAAGAATGTAGTTAAGTAAGCGCCAAAAGCTTTCCTTGGGAGCGAGAAAAAAAAAATACGACACGAGTGAAGCTAAGCTAAGGACATGTTTTTCCTGTGAACTAGTCTTTTTTTCTGAGAGACTCTCCTCGTCAAGCCCGTACGTACCAATATGACTTACCTCGGCGGTTAGTTAGAAGTCCAGCTCGCCTCGTCCTTACTCACGTAAAGGCCTTTCCTTATGCCCCCTGTAAAAAAAACATTATCTTATCTCACACCCACATTAGAGTACAGTACAATACCGGGGCGCATTCTGGATATAGGCTTTAGTCTGATTCAAGCATCTAACTACGTTTACTACGACTATGCTCTATACTCGCGCTTTTGAGATCCCATATCCCTTCTTTGCCAGCTGCCATAAGAGTACAGCTATCAAACCTTATATTAGACGATTAATTCTATGTATAACAGGGCCGCTATTCAATCGAAAAGAGGGCTCATCCAGGTAAAGTGGTTGGCCAAGATGACACTCGGACTCATGCTTTTTGTTGTCGTGTCGGTCCTGAGAATCTTTATCCTTGTAAAATAAGTTCACGACTCGTCCGTCTCGCTTCATACCTTCGGTAAAGAAAGGAGCAGAGTTCAGGGCATGAACCTGATGAGTTCTTCTTATTTAGTCTAGTTATTTCATTCCTCATCATGCTCATCCGAAAAAGCTGACTTTCTTGCCCTGAGTAAGTAAGCTAGTGCATAAGGGAAAGCACGGGCCGAACAAGCGCAAGGGCGGGGGTCTCTTACGTGGTTGGAATGAACAAGCCACAATTGAAAGTGCTCGAGCGAGAGTAAGACTTGTAGCGAGCCAGTTGTTAAGGGAACGCGAGAAGAGAACCCTCAAACCAATCAAGGAAGTCTGCCAGTCATACACGACAAGTGCTCTATACCGCTATCGGCCAAACCAAATAAGTAGTTTCGCTAGGAAGGTTGCCTTTCCTATAGTTATAGTAAAACATGCGCTTAAGGTACCAAACATGTCTCTCCCTCACCGTGCCAAGGCACGAAGCATAAGTTCCACAAACGGCGACATAAACGAAATTACCATGTTTGAGATACGACCAAGCGTAATGACAGCACGCTGGAAGGCATTGTACACGCGAGACAGGATAGCTTACTTCGTGATATACCACTGGCCAAGAAATGAAAACAAGTTCGTCAGTGAAGTGCGCCATGCAAGTTCGAAAGGAGACTAACCGAACAGTGTAACCTAACTACCCGCGATTCCCTTTCCAAGAGTGGGACGTACTAGCCGAACAGTGGTAGGAAAAGGAAGGCCTGTCCATGGTTGGCGCGAGTCACTTATTCATTCTAAGCAAAGTTGGGGAGTTTACTTCCTATATGTATTGCTGCAAGGTTTTTTTTTTACCTTAGAAGTACATATTGTGTAACGGCCCTTTTGGGACTTGATCGCTAGTAAGAGAGCAAAGCCTATTATCTTCCCTTGAAGGTTCCCATACGCTCACAGCCATATTCACATTCATTAACAAGGGGAGAATTGCGTCTTACCTATAAGTTACGTCTATAAACAGCTACTTGGTTTCATCCGGATCCCGAGTCTTAAGCACTCTTATAAAAGGAGAGTGAGCTGCTCACTAGCTATCCGTTATCTATTTTTGTCGCTCATAAAAAACGGAGAATGCGCCAAACAAAACAATCTATCCCCAACAGCTTAGCCCGGTTCTTGTCTCTCCAACCCCCGGTGGTCAAACCATTACTCTTTTTTGACACCAATTTCCTGGATTTCATTTACATAGCGCAATACAAAACCTAAAACTGTAGGACGAGATATTGTAAGAGGGCCGGGGGAAGGAGAAGCGTATTTCGTTCGAGTAAGTGGGTGCGATTTATTACGATGCACTTCGAACTGGTTTATTCATCGACCGGATACGAAGAAATAGCTTGAATTATCATCCTCGTGAAATCTTTCACTCTTCTTTCCACAGCTCAGACCGAGGTAGGCCCAGGGTTGTTTCGGAAAATGCCGCACATTTACCCGAAGTGAAAAGGTTAAGGTTGCCAGTCCGAAAAAAGGTCAAAGAGCAGCGCTATGACTTTGAATTCTCTTTACTTTTACTAAGTCTCGGACAAGGAAAAAGGATTTCACAGGAATTAATCCTTTTAGACTTGTGTGGTATTAACACCCCTTTTTCTTCAAAAACGAGAAAAACGCGCTCTTCCTTTGGTGACTCCTCTCTCTTCTACGCTTAGAAAAGCCTAAGCAGTGGGGTAAGTTCCGCTTCTTACACCTTGTATGGCTCCGCCGAAAAAAGTTGATGTCACTGCGAGCATCCTTGTTTGGTCAGGGTCAAGGTATTGTTGCCGAAACCACTACTTCGTGGCATAGTCTTTAGCAGCCCCTTTGAACTTGCACACCTCCTTACCCGAGTCCGTTATTTTAAAAAGGGGTCTTCGGAGCCAAAAAGGGGCCTTACCTAATAAATTTGAGCTTCAATTTACCCAGCTCGGTCGAAGAGATTACATCCTCAGGGATCGGCGTGCTCAAAACCGCAGAGTCGGTATCGGTATACAAGCAGTTGTCCCGAGAGAGAAAAAAAAAAGTACATTATAATACGCGCGTAGGCCGAACAGCAGCGATTTGAACTGCGGAAATCATAGAAGTTTGGTAAGACGAAGGCCTTTCCCCACGCCCGGAATTAAATGTATAAGTAACGAGGAGAGTGACTTCTGTTCAAAGAGGTAGCTGCTTTTACCATGAGGGGTGGAGTGGCCCCCATAATAGCCCCTTCCTTATGAAGGAGTCCCCATTCGCATTAAGGATTTAGGACCTCTGAGCCTCAGTTATATCCGGAAAGGATAGGCTTATATCATGTTCGAAGTAGGAATTAAGATCCATCTCTAACACGGAGAAGCTACCCTACTCATAGATCCCGAGAAGATAGTCAACCAAGCCCTGGACGTGAATAGTGAGATCCCATTTCTTTACCATATTCCCCTTCTCGTACGTTAAAAGGAAGGCCCGCTTGATAAGACATTTTCTTTGACTAGTTTTGTCCTGACTTTTTTTAAGAGGAAATAAATCTGCGCCTTCGTGTAACCACGGCACCCCACAGAAGGGAAGAAAAAGCGCACGAAAAGGTATAAACTTTGCTTTTAGACAATTCATTGCAAAGACTTGCTCCAAGTATTCCACTCGTTCGCCTCGAATACCTCACTAGTTGGTAGCGCTCTTACAGAACGTGTGCTTTGTCCAATCACCCCGCTTACACGGGGGAATTCCCTTATAGTATATGAAGTAAGAGAAGCGCTTATTTATAGAGGAGATAAAAGAAAGGCCAAGGATTCGTCTCGGGTAAACCTGGCGGCTATTTACTCTGGAATCTAAAGTACGATCATTAAGTACCTTTTACGGAAAGGGGACCCTAACCGGGGAAGAGTTGAACCCGAGGAACCTTGCCATGCCCCTCTGCTCGGGACCAATCTCAAATTAAAATAAAACAGTAAACTACCCATTCGCATCTCGATTGGGAAAAAAAGTATTGTGTTCAACCCCAGTTTAAGAGGTTAACCCACATTTGATCTTTCTTACTACGTACCGCAGTCTCGTTTTGCATCTTAGTTTAGTGCAGTCCTTCTAGCTCGTCTTTATCTTATAATAAGAAAGAAAAGAGAGGAAAGGAAATAGCTCGACCTTCGGGAGAGGCAAACTCGCATTCTTAGGTGGATTCGGACATAAAATGAATTCAATCATAGGCCGGATTCTTTCCCTATTAAGTTCCCTATTAAGTGAGGTTCGGAGATGTATAAATCAAGATTGGACCTAATCCATGGTCTCCTTTATTCTTATAGGACTACCCTGCACCAAGTCTTTTCGTCAACGCTAGGCACGAAGATAGGTCACCCTCTACGAATCGAATAAGAGTGACTTTTTTCGATCAGTAAATTCTATGAAAAGGGAAAAAGAAAGAGCTTCAAGTTGCAGTGCCCACTTGCTTTAATTCTTGACTTTACTCCATATGACTAGGGATTATGGCATAATCAGAAAAGCAGGAAAGTTGCAGCTAGGTCAACAGAAGGGTGTAGAAGCTTTCTCTTCTTTTCTTTAGGTTCGTATCATCCTACCTCTCAGTCAGGCTCGAGAACATAAACCATATCCAGCAGTGAGGAAAGAGCAGCCTTGTCAAATCTCCCGGACGAATCGGCAGAAATACTAGCCACACCCATTCATAGACTCGCCTAGCTTGCTAAAGCTTGATAAATAGGGACGGGCGAAAGAAAAAAGGAGGATAAACTGGACATAAGGATGATTCCTCGGATCTATCAGTCATTGATGAAAGCAGGCTTAAGCAGGAATTTAATCTGGGTTTGATTTGTGCTGGTACAGATCGGACTAGAGCCCACCCGTTTTATAAGAAGAGAAGGGCTAGCGGAGCTTACTTATTATAATGTAGTGAATTCAACAACAGTAAGACGTTGATCAATCCGAAAAGCTAGGTCCAACTTGAAAGGCTTATTCGCATTGGGCGGGTTGGTCGGGCATAAGACTCTTTTCATATCAGCTTTTCGTAACAGTCGGTAATGAAAGCTTGTTCTTTTACAGGGCAAGGAGAAAAGATCTACTTGGTGAGCACACCCCGGTTGGAAGAAAGGAGAGCGTATTTTATTCATTCTCGGGGGGGTGCTCTGAAAGGGAGCCGAACTCAGTCAAGACCCGGGGACACCCCTTATCTTAGGGTCCTCAAGTCAAGTACTTAGTTAGGTAGACAGAGTCTCGAAATGAAAAAAGAATACGCCAGAGGCAATGGGTCGAAGTTCCGACGAACATATGAAGTATGAAATTCAGTCTCACAGCAGGGCCAGAGACCTTACCTTATGGTTATGAATTGGGCCTATGAGCCTTTACTTGAAATTAAACAAAAGACGCATTTTTAGGCCTTGAAAGCCATTCCTTACGAAAGTAAACGAAGAAGCAACGGCAGCAGGGTGAAGGCTAAAATGTGTACCAAAGATCGCCCTCTCGAATGTATAAATACCTCGACATGCAGCGGATAACGAGCTCTGTTCGAAAGCACTCATTTCATTTACGATATCGGAATGAATGTCGTTAACGGTCTACTCGCTCCGGAACTCCACTCGTTTCGAAAAAACCAAGGCCAAGGGAAGAGAATTACGGGCTAAGCCAAAGGCGAAAGAAGGGGCTTTACCTAAACCAAAAAAAGAAGTGAAGGAGCAAGGGACCGGGCCCAATAGAAAGATTAATTCCTGAGATGCGCATCCGTACTTCATGAGACGATTTTACAGATCTAAATCTCACTTTGGAAAGAGGAGTCGAGCAAAAAGTCTCTTTTTAAAAAGGGAATGCCTGTTCAACTCTGATTTGGAAAAGAAACTCGGGATTATTATATAGAGTTTCATTTCTAAGCTCGGGAAAAAAGGACACTGACCGAGCAACGACTACAGCTCGTACAAACGACTTAGCCGCATCCTGGCGCATGGGCGAAACTTAGTCAGAGGATCTTTTTGTATAATAATAAGAAAAAACTGGAGAGAAGCCCGAGTAGAGAGGCATACCCCTTGAGGACATATAAATGAGTACTTTCAGCGGACTAATCCCTTTCAAGATCAGCATCGGCGAAAGCTCCTTCCTCGGCATCGATTACAGGGGCGACCAGAGGAAGAGGGCACAGACCGGCCTTACTTAGATCGGGAGGGAGGTGAGCCCGAAAAGCAGTAAACTGTACTCATTCATGGCACTACCCCCTTCCAAGGTCGACCACCAGTCATTACAGATGCAGGAAAGGCAGCTTTTTAAAAGAATGGAGCTTACTAATGATAAGGATCCCCCCTTATTTCCTATTTCATATAATATAAGAATGCTACCAAACGACCAGAAATGGATAAGGTCCAAAAAGACAGAAAAAAAGAATATATAACATAGTAATTGATTGAGAAAGAAGGCCGCAAGTCAAGTACTATTTCGAGGGAAAGCACAAGAAAAGATCTACTATAAGATTGTAACACATCTGTCATCTTCTAAGCGTCTTCAAACGACTTTTAAGAAGAGGCTTCCTGCACCACAAGTATGCACACACAAACATGAGCGACACTAGTAGAAAAAAGAAGTTCTTACACATCAGTCTCAATGGAATGGGTAGCAGTCCACACACTAGCATGGGCTCTCGGTGTCTCATGGGGTACTTATCCGAGTGGACTTACTGCGCGTATTAGGAACATATCATATTCAAATGGCTTCTTATTCTGCTGAAGCAACAAGGTGTTAAGTTGAAACAAGAGCAAGCACGGCAGAGTGAGATATGAAATTTCTTTAGCCATAGAGTTGTCTATGAGTTGCTGTATTCTTGCATTAAGATTTTATTCCCTATTTTTGTGTTCATAGCAGAACAGGGTAGAAGTTGCCTTCTTTAATATTATGTAAAGCAAGTATGTGACTCAGCCAGCTGCGGTACTCATACTCCCCGGAAGGTCTCATAGGAATCCTACTTCGGCTACTCCAGAAGCAAGGGAAGCTACTTCTTGTGTTATAGTCAGCCCGGATGGAGGGCTAGTAAATACCTATATTAATAAAAGAAGGTAGGGAGAGCTTAATCTAAGTCTAAATCGAATACCTTCTTACTAAATGCTCGGAAAGCTCTAAGAGGAAGCCGGGCATTATAAAATTCCTTATGGTTCTATTAGGCTAACGCGCTACACATCTTTCGCTTTATGTGCTCGCTTCAAGATTACGCTCCTTAGTTGCAGGGGAAGCTTAGCTAGAAAGTAGAAGCGTTCTTACTTGCGCTATTCCTGGTGCAGTTTTGTTACAATTGAGTGGTATTCTTTCTTGAGCAATAAGCAATTTAGAATTTATAAGAAAGGAAAGTAAAAAAGAATTTCAGGGCCCAGCTGTCAGAAAAGAACATAAGAGAAGAAAATGCATCAATAGACTCAACTTTTTGTACTTTTCTCTTAGCCTTCGGATACATCGGAGAAAGCATAGATGGTGTAAACTTTAGGGGTAGTGTAAAAAGAAGCAGCGTCAGCAGGAGATACGCATAAAGAAACCTACTACTAGAAAAAGGACGATCGATCCTGTTTGCCTGTTGTTTTAATATAAAACTTAATTGAAGTGCAAGTCTTCTATTCTATATGAGTGGTGAAGCCCGCTTTTCTACCTATAAGGGCTTTTTACTATGGAAAGAATATAGTAAGTAATATATTCTTTCTTGACTATAGGAATTAAAAGAAGCCTCATACCTTTAAGCAGAGAAAGATTATATATTAGAAGGTTATCGCATGCAACAACTGGTATTTTTTTTTCCGCGGATCCGCCGAAAAGGTTTTATCACGAGGGAAGGTCTAGGTAGAGTAGAATAGACCAAGCCAGGAAGAAGCCACGATCAGAGTTAGCTAGCCGAAAGACACAAGGTTTCTAAAATTCGAAATATTATAAGAAAGGAAAGCCTTGTTTTAAGAATGACTGTTCGCGTAGGAGAATGGAGAACGCCGTCTTCCCGTTAATGGGAGAGGGTGAGAACTTTCCGTTGATTACGCCCTTATGAAGGTATAAGGAAAAGTTAAGTGTAGTTTTGAAAGATAATTTTATTTATGGTATAGAAAGTGCGCGACCCGTTTCTAAAAACGTTGACTTCCACCTTTTGACAAAGGGAAGAATCTCATTCCAACTAAAAGAAGATAAAGTATTGGGGAATTACAAAGCAAGTCGTGTAGTATTATAAGCAGGTAGTTGAAAGACCATCTGCCTTTCTTTTGCTAGTTCTTATAGAAAGATTCGGAGGCAAGATAAAGTTGTCACTTTACTCCATGCATAGGGCGCTTTGATGTGGGCTAGGTTTTCTTTCCATACACTGGCATAATTAGTGGAAATCTTATAACTTGGGCGGACTTACCCCGAATCTACTATATATATTTTTTTTTTTCTATTGAATCTTGTGGAAATGATTAGACTGGAGGGTTTTTCCCATATAAACTTCTTTGTAAGAATAAGAACAAGTATAACCTTCTGCTTCTACTTTAAGTTTAAGAGAAGGGTTCGCCACGCGACCTCAGAAGTGGAATTGTCAAATAATAACAATCAAAGAGCGAGTTGACAGAGCAGTTTAGTTCAATAGAGGCCAGTCCCGGCGGGCAATACGGCTTGGAGGATGCTACTTTGGACTTATAAATAAGCGTTTATAAATCCTTATATTATCTCTCTATCTAGGGCTCTTTTACTCGAGCCAATCCTAGAGAAGAAGCAAGCGCAAAGGTGCTTTACACCAAAACAAGGAAGCACTGAATCTCTTTCTAAGGTGCTAAGTGCACGTACTCAGATCATATGCATACTCATTACTGGCATTCAAAGTAGTTACGTACTCTCTTTTCCTTGTTACCGCGGGTTGTTGGGTTGACCTACCTTTTTTCGCTCGTCTCTAAGTACTTATAGGAATGTTAAGTAAAAGTGTAAACCCCTTATAAAGAGAACTAATTCGTAATAATAATTACAAGGATAGAGCATTTCCTTGTGCTTGAACCTATCTGTTAGGAACGGAAGTCTTTGCACCTATGCATCCTAGAGCTCCTCAAGTATTAACTACTGCTGCAAAAACTTATATGCCATACCTTTATAGGGATGTTATCACTGCTTTTGATGGGACGACTGCGTTTAATGCTTCTATAGGCTGAAACGCTTTTTTTTAGCAGTAAGTTGATCTACAAATAAAGCAAAAACTAAGAAAGATTATAGAAGGTACGTCAGGCACAACAAATACATAAGGAGCTTCTCTAGCTACTGGATCCCCTTTGTTTGTTGACATATATTCGCCCAAATAGAGCTACTTTTCCCAATTATCCTAATAAAAGAAAACATCTTAAGAGAAAAAAAGAAGACGTCAAAACAATAAGTGGTTTGCAAGTAGCTATCAGAGAACAATTAGCTCAAAGCATCAACATCATCAGATACAGATAAAGCATATAAAATATAGGGGTAGGCCTGACCTCATATATGTGCAAACCAAAGGCTACTTACCAAGAACTAGGATTATACTTCTGCTCTGTGTCAACTTATCGGCATGTGATCGGGTTACTGTCTTGAAGAACGAGTACTACTCTAAGAGAATGCACAAAGTCAAAATGGACTTATTAGTCTCTTACTTACTATAGGGCGCTTCCCGTGCTAACACTTATACTATATTATATTGATTGTTCTATTGCCTTTCTTCTGCAAGTAAACTAAATAAAGAGTGTTTGCCCAAATATGCTATGGGTTGTGCACCCGAGGGAATTCGCAGCCTTCGTTTCGAGCAAAGATGTTTTGCTTGTGAAAGGTGATCTAAAATAAGAATCTTTACCTTCGTAGCGTAAGCCGACGGTGCAAACATACATCCTTAAAAACAACAAGTCCTAACTCAGCACTTTACTTCATGCTTTCCTCGAGGGCTTATCTTATGAACGGGTTTTTTCCTTTTTCCAATTCCAAGGCCTGCTGTCCTGTTGTGGGTTTACCTCGATTGCACCAAAAAGAGTCTTTTAATTTAACACAGACGGATCGGTGCAAGTGACGGGTGAAAGGAGTCCCTCGAAGCAAGCGGGGAAAGAGCACAAAACACAAAGGGAAAACCCCTTGAAAAAACAGGCCCTAATGGTGTGCTTCTTAAGACCTTACTCAAAACAAAATCCTAAAAGAGTTTCTTATGCGGAAATAAAAACCCGGGAATCTTTCACTTGCTCGTGTGCCAACCGTAGAGTTTTGACCACCAGCGAGGCTAAAGTGAGTGGAGTTTCTTCCCAACCCGGGTACTGAAGGTACGCTGTGATCAGGATATTACCACAAATTTGATATTGATCTTGTTTGGCTTTCGAGAGAGGATTCATGAAAGAGCGCAAATCGAAAAGCATTTGCGGTTAGTAGAAAAAAACTAAAAAATATATAGGAAATGCTCCTAGATTTAAAGATAAGGGGCAGTTTCACTCGCAAATTGGGTGTATTTTAGGTCTTTTTGCCTTATATCAACCTTATACCTTAACCATACACCATAAACCGTACATTCATACTAAATACAAAAGACTAACTTACTTTATTCTATAAGGGCGCGCTTAGAGAGTTTGATTTCCTACTTTTTATAATATTATATAGAATGTACTAGTTTACTTGCTGGCATCTCAATTATAACTGGTCGACGCTTTAGACCCTATAAAACTTTAACAAGCGAAAAGGTAGAGTTAAATAAGAGTTAGTGTTATTATATAAGTCTAAGTAAACGATTGAACACCAACAACAGATTAAAGAAGATTCTATCCCCAATTAGCTCCGGTTTGAAGGACTATCCGAAGCTTGTCCACGCTTTCTATTCGGTAGGTTAATCAATATGTGAGCTTGCCTCACGAACATGTCCGTCGACACCCAACCCGTAACGTAACCCTTCCTGCTCGCTTCATTCATTTCGAGTTAACCCAAGCTAAACTAGTCCCATCTTCATCCTTACTAACTGCCTTTTAACCAATCACACGAGGTTTTAATAAGTAGCAACAACCCCTTAGAGTAAACTTCCTCTTTCTCATACCACTTCCTTACTTGTAAAGGGCTTTGCGCCGGATCTTACAGGCGGGGATACGCCGATTTTACTTCTTTTACAGAGGAGCCCCCAAATAGGTCAGGATTGAAGCCGCTGAGTGAGCCTCAGGAGCTGGAGAAAAAGAAGCATTGCCAGGGTTTGTTTCAAGGGCAGACTCTGAGGAAACCTTTCTAGAGCATGATTCGCTTGAAATATTAAATAAAGGAAGCCAAAGCAAAGAAAGCGCATGAAGTCGAAGTTTATTTTGGAGAAAAGGGAACCTCTTCTAAGAATATCTTCACCTGTCTCGAACCCTGTTTTTTACTTATTGTTTGTAAATGGATATTTCGAATTGAACCTTCTTCCCCATCAACATGGATAGCCTGCCTTTCTTATGAGGCGGGATCATACATGAACCCTTAATTGTCATAAAGCTAGTAGTTTGTACCTTTTATCATTCGATTATTCACATCGTTACTTCCAAGCCCGCGAAAAGATCCAGAACTTCCTCCTACGTTGCATCTTCGCTTATATCAATTGGCTGCGCCTTCTTTTATTTACTGTTTTTGTATAATATCACACACTAATATAAAGTCCTAGGAACCCTATTAGTAACGTAGTTTAAGAAGACATAGAAGACCTACTGCTAGATCCTGTAATGGGGAACCACCTCTTAAGGGTAGCTTTCCCTCTGTCCGAGACGACAGATTCGTTCACTAGCTACTAAGCAAGCTCATTATCCTATCGCGGTAAGCTTCGATATAAGAAAACTCCCCGATGATGGCTTTCTGAAGGATCGAGCTGTTGGAGCAAAGAAACGAGTGTACGGGTGAGCCCGCTGTTAAATCATTAGGATTGTCAAAAGGCTTTTTTGCTTGTTTTTGATGTTCCCGCCACTGGACATTCAAACGTAGCTCGTCCTGAGTCTTATGATTCGATCTTAGGTCGCGGAAGATTAAAGATTTGCAACTGGAAGGATATTAGTACAGAAGTTGGCCAACCTGCTTTCGTTTATGGAAAAGTCGTTCTCTTTGACTTTACTCCCGCGTCGTCAACGGCCTTACTCACTGGCATACCAGTCCTTTATTATAATATATATATAAATTCAATAAAATTAAAACGGAATTCTTCTAATTAATTCATGCGTTTATGAATCCTAGGAATGTAAGGGCTCGAATGCTTAGAATCTCATGCTCAATCCTCAAGACGACAACAAAGAATAATCTCGGGAAAGACGTGAAACGGGAAGACTACAGGCCAAGGCAGGAATTTTTTTTTATTGTTTCTTTTAGTCCAAGTGGGCGAGGAGACGCTCTAGAGGATCTCACATATAAGAACAAGTGGAGAGACGCAAAGACTAATTAATATAGAAAAACTTTATAGATTAAAGGCTCAAACCACAGGATCCTCAGATACAGGAGAATCCGCCCGAAAGAAAGCAACTGAAAGTCCTTTCGACAGTTTGACGGTTCTTTACGCTGTTTGGGGCCCGAAAGCCTTCTCACTCCCGGGAAGGGGGGACCCACCTCACCTATCGTATGCACTCGTTCGACTTGCGGGCGGATGGCTGCTCTTAGTATTCATATATAATGGGGCGCGTGGATATAGCGAGTATAGAATTGCTCCGGGGAGCTGAAAGACTAAAGCAGGTTTAAAATTCTCACCTTTCCAATATCGGAATCTAAATTCTCATGTTCATAAAAGGAAACTCAAGGGTTTGGTTTTGGTAGAGCTTCCTCAGACCTCGCAGCTCGAGACTTCATGGCCTGTATCAGATCAGACTTACGAAAGAGGATTCGGTGTATACAGCTGGGTCTTCTAACTCGTCTCTTCAAGACTCTTAGGAGAGCAATTCCAATCATTTAGATCATAGAGTTGGGAGATCAATCTTGAGACCCTACATGAGGCAGCTTCTTAGTTAAAGCCTAATCAAAACAAAGGAAATTCAGGGACGAACCCTATATAAGCGTCGGTCAAAGAGAGCATGAAATCTTGGAAGTTTTGACATCAATCTCGGATGACATCATGAATTTAAACCTCCTCTCTATATTATTTACCAGGCTCGAAAGACCCATCTCCAAAAAGTGGATTAGGGTGGATTTCCCTTTGTTAAAGTTTTAGGCTTCAAGTTAATATTAGAAATAATGCTCACATCCCTCTAAATCTTTCTCGTCTCCTGCCTGGGTTCATAAAAGAAGAGCCAACCCGGGAAGTCTCTCGTAGAGTTGAGGGTAATCATAGAATTCCTCAATCCCCACTTAGCTTAAGCGGTTTCGTAGATTCGGAGAAGAGGCGCTTGGAATCTCAGTTTGCAAGCTTGTTTCCATATGGATAGTCAACGCTGTCTCTGACTGAACGAGGAGAATCTTGGAAAAAGTTTTGATCATAGGAAGGGTTGGGAATTGGTAGAGCATTCATATTGAATTAAAACCCGTCTTTATCTTCCTATAGTAGTAGTTTGGTGGATCATCCGAGCCCAACCACCTTTCTTCTCGTCTTCAGCCCGAGAAGGCTCTTTTGCCTACTTATCTCGAGCCTACGCTTTTAGCGCTTAACCAATGACAAGGTCCATTCTTTCTGGCCTAATATTGTTAAATGCTTAAAGCCGCCGCCAGGGAATTCATGCTTTACTAAGGGTTTCGTGCCCTTATAATAAAGAAATGCTAAGCATGTGACTTAAGCAAGCTACCCGATTCCTGTCTTTCTTCTCATTCTTATACCCCTCTTATATCTAACTGCTCTATTTCTTTCACCCTGAGCTTCTACCCTTTGAAATGGATTACCTTCTTTCGCTGTAAAGTCTTCCAATCTCATATTCCACTTTCCAACTGTCCCAGAGACTGAAGAAATCATGAACGAGCTTACCTATTTTATTTAAAATAATAAGGGCTCAGGTTCAGATGACAGAGATCTGACTTGATCATATTCAGAGGTAGTTTGTTTATAGTCGATATACTTTTTTAAGAATTTAATTGACGACTCTACTTCCTCTACTTTGATATTTGCCTCCCTTTTGTCTCCTGAGGTACCGGAGCAGCCTCTTTCTCATACGTGGCAACGACTACTTCCTCAGTCGAGGCATCTTTACCATCTTCACTTGGATCTGCTTCCTTTGCCTTTGAATTTTTTGCTTCATCTTCGATGTCTCCTCCTTATAGCTACTTATCATCTATAGGAGAGTGGTTACATATTAGGAGGAGTTCTCTTTCTACGAGCTTGCATTCCCGCGGTTACGGCGAGTACCCGAAGCGTAAAGTTCAGTCTTTCTTTCTTTGCTTTTATAAGCAATTCAGCGAATCTTGAACTCGACTTATGAACAACTGAGCAAGAAGAAAGATGGGCCCAGCAGTGAAGTGTGGAAAAAGAGCAACTATAGTTGCCTAATTGTCCTAACCTGTGATACGAGTTGAAGACTCCAAATATAATCTATCGCACCTTCCAAGACCTAGAACAAACTTGCGAGGTTGAAGGTCAAATATATCAGACCCCGGGCGTGAACCTATCTTAGGAACAGCTTTAATCAAGAGAATTCCGGTGAATCCTTGAGTGAATACCCGAAGCCGCGAGCTTTGCTTGATTTATGACATTTCAGCCCATCCTTTTCACCTAAAAAGATAGGGGGATTCCGGTAGTTGAGAAATAAGAGAAAAAAGTAGCTAGTATCGACAGGAGACTCGAGGTCCGGAGGGTCCGCGTCAGTGATAGGGCGGAAAGAGAAAGAAGGAGAAGCAGATGTAGATTCCCAAGGCTTTCCCTAGAGGAGAAGGGAGGAAATGAGTCCTCTTTTGTTGCATGACGGGCACTTAGCTTTAATATGGCAAGCGAGGGGGCGGACTTCCGAGAAATCAAAGCTGCTATGCCGACTACTAAGACAAGCATCTCATTCTGGTCATTTGTTAAGGGGTTCCATGGGCTAGTCAAAGAAGAGGAGGATTCATGTTCAAAAGCTGAGTTGGCTTGTGGCAGCCAAACCGGTCCTTGGAGGGTGTAACGTCGTTAAAGGAGGAATTCTCAGGCTGGCTAATTCTCTTAGATTGCTAAATTACGTCTTGCACCCTCGGAGGGTCTTAGAGCTTATCTTTCACGTAAAAAAAAAGAGTTACAATGGTACAGGGTCGAAAAGGGAGTATCCCTCTTATTATAGGATGGTATTTACACAAGAATGATAAAGAATAAGAAATACAATGGGCACTCGCCCCAGAGCAAGATCCAAAGGATCCAGACGAAAACTAAGTAAGCGAAACTCCCGCGGAGGCAGCAGTACCAGATGGAGATGACAATTACAACTTAAAACAGATAAGGCGTACATGGAAATTTGTATTCTTAATGAAAAAAATAGACTCTTTACTAAAGGTAGATGAAGATATAGCTTCAAAGGGGACCTTTCTTGTTGATGAAGTTTCTTCAGCTAATGGTTTTGATAGTCGAGGAAGAAGAAGCTCTCTTGTCACAGCTATGGACTAAAACAAGGATGCTCCCTCTCATACTCATAATAGAGATGCTTCACCCATAGTATCCATCCTTTGAAATAGAGATCATTCATTTATTCACTCATAGGAGTGATCCGTCTGAGGGGAATGAGCTTCCATCCGCCGTATCCGCCTGATAAAATGGAAGAGATGATCCAACAATCACAGTAAAAACATCTCCTTATGATCATAGTCATAACCACAACGAAGAAGCGCTGGTTGAAGCACCGACTAAAGTAAACCCAATTACTGCAGTTCTGGATAAACCATCAGAGGAGGTAGTCCCAGGGGGTAGAGGAATCATTGGCTGACTTCGCGGACGAAGCGAAGCAGAGGTCTCAGTTAAAGTTGCGGAATATCTTTCTTATGATGTAAACAAAGGTCTAACCTTGATATATATGAACAATAAATGTTTACTTGCCGCTAATTGAACACATTTAAGCTACTTCTGCATTAGCAGCGCATACATTATAAAAAAGAAAAGGGGAATTACTCCCACGAGCCTATAACTATAGGGAAATAAAGAAGTTGCGCTAGCAGACCCCTCCCTTTTCACCTCACTGTAAAAAAGGAACGAGCATCCGAACAAGGAGCAGCATACACCCCACCGCGGGACTACCCGCAGTAATAACAGTAATAAAAAGCACTCGCCGATCAAGGCGACCAAGGGCGACCAGGATGACTCATTTCTGGAGGTCTTTCTCGAGAAGGGTCCACATGAAAACAACGAAAAAACAAAGTTGAGGTGGCACTTGCTGATTTAGTAGAAAGAATGTAAAAGCAACTTTAGCTTCTAATGGGTAGAAGGGTTCCCTTTTTTATTTATACATATATAAGAGCTTACTCTTATTCTCAAATACCATCAGTACTAGGGTCGGGTTCCTACTCCCTATCTTATGCAAGCAAGTCCATTCATCTAAACTATCTGGCTGTGACTACACTTGGCTTGAATTTTCCTAATCTTAATATTAAGAATGAATCTTTTGCATATATAAGAGAAAGAAAGCAAATCAGAATCCTCCAAAGGGTGGGAGTATTTCGCTGCACTCTTCTACCGTTACATTCTGGATTGGAGGTCAGCTTATTCATTAGTTATGCTAGCCCTATTCTCTTTCCACACGCTATCGTCCTTTTTAGACTCTAGCAAAACCACTACTTTCCTCGGCCGTTGCTCTTTTGTTCATCAACAGCATAGTAGAAATTTTTTCTTTCTGAGAATGTGGTTAGCCCAAAGGAAAGTCCCGAGATTCCCTTTGTAAAAAGATAGAAGCTTTGACTCTCATCACTTATATAAGACATAGTGATTGCTCTCTTTCGTGAGATTAAAACTAGAATACGAAAACGTGTACCAAAGATGGTCTTTTTGATAAGGTTTCTCACTCGAAGACCCGTGAAGCTAAGAAACGTTTTCGTTTTCAACCAACAACCCGCTTTTTCAAATCAAACCTGGAATCAAAAGAATCAGAGATAGCCCGAGGATGTACCTGGATTCGTCATCAAAGGGGGGCTCTTAACATCAGCTCAAGACTCACACCTGATAGCAGACCCGTGTAATAGAATGCGTCTACTCTTTCTCGATTCCACATATACGTATAGTTCAGCTCCCTTAGATCCTGTGTAGGAGAATGAGCAGGAGGCAGTCCTTGAAAAAAAAAAGAGGTCTTAGATAGAACCTTAAGCAACGCTCTAAGAGAAGAACTTGAAGAATTGAATTATTGGTGGAAGACTGAAGTCACATATATTATGGGCAGGCCTAGCTTATAATAAAACTCTACCTCGACATCTTAAGTTAGACAAAAAGGCAATTCTCCATTTGACCAAGGAAATTCTGTTCGAGTCAGTAGGAAAGTTCAAGAAAAGGAGTTAAATGGTAGAACCACGGTATGAGCAGAGAAAGAACCAAAAAGTAAGGTACGAGCGGCCAACGTAGAGAATGAGGATTCCTCGTAAACGTAAGGCAACCGAGGAAGCTTTACTGTAACCAGTTGAAGATCGCCCTTTGAAATCAAGTGCTTATCTGTTGCATAAAGAATGAAACAACGACATCGCGTAAGATGAGGAATGTCCATAAAACGGAAGGGATAAAGTGTGAAGAATGAGGTTCAGCGCTAGACTTCTTTTATCCTTCTCCTGGGACAGTAGCTCCATCCTAAGCATTTGGAAGAAGGTTTTCAACCGGTAAGATGCTTTAATGCACTCAAGTATGCCTGCGCGTTTCAACAAGAAGCGGTAAATGATAATTCCCATAGATGACAAAGAAGAAATAAAGTAGCAAGTTCGATCAGCGAGAGTCTCAAAACTGTCTAGCTATTTACGGAGACTTAACTCTTAAATTCCTTAGTTTGACCTTAACTAAATAGGCTCATAACATTTTAAAGAGGAAAGCAGTTTTTCTCATTCTTTTTTTTTCTTTGGAATAAGAAAAAGGGCGAATAGCCATCTGTGAACAAGACACATCTCTGGTGAGGGCTTTTCTCGGCCTAGCATCCAAGTATTTAAAAACTTAAACTTATCTAAATAATTAGTAGCAATTCCAGACAAACCCGCGGCTAGACCAATAAGTTGGATATCTGGGGCTAAAGCGTCCCTTCGGTCCATATCTCGAACAAAGTTCAATTCTGGAAGCGCAGTCGTCTCTTTTAATCTCAGAGGGGAACTCAGTCTGGAAAGGAGTTCTTTTAAACAGAGGCTGGAATCGCATACTTGGTTGCTTCCTTCTTAAATGATCCCCCAGAAGCATGGTCTAGCCGGATGAACTAGTCTACCGGGGATCCGAGCCAAACTGTCTCAGTCGACTCGGCTTAAGGGAATTTATCTGCCCGATCAAATGTGAAGAAGGTCTTTTCCTTATCTTAGATCCTATCTATTAAATTCTTAAATCAAAGAACACAGCTCGAAAAGGCTGGCGAAGTCTTACACTCGATAGGGTTCGGCTCTCATTTCTTGAGTTTATAGTAGTAGGATTAGCCAACCTTCTCTTAGAGTGAGGATAAAAAGGTAGGACCAAGCCTCCCCACGACATCGCAACCCGAATCCTACCATAAGCTACCCACAACTAGAGAACATTTTTTTTAGTCAACCCGCGGAAAGGGTACCATTATTGCGGATCACTCTGATAAGAAGATAAGGATTTTTGTCTCCAAGCTACTCTTCCTTAAAGAAGTATAACAAGGATAGCCGCATTCCCGAGCGGGCTTCTTAGACACAGGCTGAAATTGCACGCTCAGAGTCTTCTCTTTTTTTTTTTTTATTAACAAGTTATTCGAGGAAGGGCTGTTTGTCAAAGAACCAGCTCGACCCTGTGCTCTATACTCTTCTTCGTACCAACGCCCAGCTCTAGTATTTGTGAACACACTTACAGGGGTATTTCGGCTTACGGGAGCGAGAAAGGCTTCTAGTCTTAAAAAACATGAAGAAGAAGCAAAGTACCTATGTTTTAACCATTAGGGCTTGTTCAAGGCTTACCCACCGTAATCATAGTCAGCCGTTTCCGGGGAGCTCCGCACTGTTAAGGGGGTCCCCGCGCGGGACCTACAGGCCACATATCCCTTAAATTTGACGAAGATAATCCAAGAGTCTTAGTTGGCTTTTCCCCTTTTACGTAAGAAAGCTGGCTTGCATAGTCAGAAGCGGGTTGACCCTTACCTTTGTCACACATGAACTAAGCTCACAAACAAACTTGCGGTATGAAGGATTCCCCGCGAATGCCTTCTTAATCACAAGATCTTTTGGAAAAGGAGGAGCGGGTGAAATGGCTTTCTAATCCTATCCTATAAAATAAAAGGCTTTTCCTCGTCTAGTAGTGATATCAGCGGGATGTCATCAAAAAAAAAATCCCTATCACAAAGAACAAGTAAGGAAGAGTTTGCTGGAGTTCTCTCCAAGTCCGGCAGACAAGTAAGCGCTCAAACCAAATATGATAGATATATAATATAAAGAGCGTGTTTACATCCCAACCAGCCCTGCCTTACTCGCAGAATCCTTTCTTATTTAGATCGAGGAAGTAGCTTTAGTTGGAGCAGTTCCTGGTGAAGATAAACTCTTTATTGAATTGTTAGATCCCCTCATTGGTTGAAAGGAGATGTTTCCGTAACAGGTAATACAACAATTAATATATTCTTGTTATAATTACACAAGACATTCTCATATTATGCTGCTCCCTATGGTCATTGTTCCTTTACTTATTAGATTTCAACTACCTCGGACCTTGCTACGTGCTTCTTCTGCCAATTCTTTTTTATGATGGAATATTAGGGTCTCTTTACAGTTCACCTCTCTCTTCTCTATTTCAACAACTTGTGTCTCAGCTCAGAGGAAAGACTTCAATGCCATTACTGGTATAGAGTTATACTATATAGTAAGTACTATAAGAATACTTCCTATCTATTGTCCTATCATATTTTTTTTATTAAAGGCTTCACGCCCCGCTTGTCTATATGACGGAGGCAGACACCTAGCTTATTCAACTTCATAACCGCCAGCAACTCCTTTTTCTTCGACTAGCCTTCTTTCGCGACTTCCTTAGGCTTAGTTCGGTATCAAGGCAGCTTGAAGGTGGGTCGGTTCCTAATTATCCGAGGATCTTTTTTTTGTTGATATTAATAGTGAAACCACCCCTCTGTCTCCATCAACAGCATCAGCTTATTAATTGGCATCCTTTCTTCCTTCCGGAAAGTTTACCTTGAGGACAGGTCCTATGATTGTTCAAGAATTTATCAATATTAATGGTAGAACTGAACTGCCCGCCCTTTGTTCCATGAGCAGCCTCAGCTGACGCTCCCGCCAAAATAAGAAGGCCTGTGAAACCTCACCATCAAGACTTGTTTTCATGCGATCAGGAGCATTCTCCTATAACTAAATATACAAAATAGCATACTCTTAGTCAGCCTTCACCCCTTTTTAATGAGGGTACGACCATTAGACCCGCACCCTTGGATACACATACTAGTATGCCCTAGTAATAGGATCTCTGGACCTGCCGTGGTACTTGCTTTTAAATGTTCGAGGGAACTTTGCCCATTGAAAGCGTGAGTCGAGGATTAGTCTTTCCTCCGCTCTTCATGATCCAACTTTGTTTTGACTCATACTTAAAAAGATAATTAATCTTTTGACCGCGCGGACGCACCCGTCTTGTTTGGTTTCTCCCCCTTTCATGTGAAATTTCCTCCATTTAATTTATCGCAATTCCACCAAATTAGTTAGAAACCTTGGCACCAATGGACAAACTGTATGCTCTCTGTCAAATTACAGTTGTAGTAAAGGAAAGGTAGGACTTACTGCTTTATGAAAATTCATATAAATTCGTGCGCATATTCGAAGAAACTAAGGCGGATTTCCTATCTCATAAGTTAAGTAAGGATTTGTTAACATGCAATTGATAGAGTTTACGCTCCGTGAAAGTATAATTGCAAACGACGAAGCTATCCACTTTGCGAGTAAAAAGTACGAACTATGCTAAAGTAATAGTGTGCGATTTTGACCCCCGCCTCGTAAGGCAGGCTATCCACTTTACTTTAATATGTCCCCTTAAGCGGGTGAAGTACGAAAAAGAATCAAGGAATAAGCATGGAAAGCAGAAAGCTATTTCGGTATGATTCATAATTCTAAAGAAGTCATGTTGAGATAATCTCATTTGCGACTTGCGACGAAAGAAATTACTAGAAATTTAAAAAGTGTGGGAAAAAATGAGCGTGTGCTTAGTTAAGAGTCTTGGCTGAACAAGTCCTATCTTCGTTAGGGAAAGGCATTCGTCTATACCCTCACTCTTATCAAAAATGATCTTATCAAAAATGATTAATGACAGGAAGGCTTCCTCGAACGAAGCCCCGGGTATCGACATCGCCTCGAGAAATGTTGAAATTTTTCTAGATATGACGTAGATTTTCACAGAAGTAGGGTCGGTATGGGATGGAATTTTTTGAAAACATATAAAAAACAAAGGAAAACCAGAAAAAGTTATTTCAATCAAAAGCTGCCTAATTGAGATCTAGCCTATGCGGGGTAGAATCGTAACTTATGTTGTCTTCCTTTGATGCCTGAGATCCTGAGTTTGATGTCAATTTTCTTTTTAAAAGAATAAGAGTCTATTACTACGCTGAGGGAGCATTACGTAGGTTAAGCACGGCTGCTCGCGGGCACTTCATAGAGCTCGGGCTCTTTCTTGACGAATTTAGAAGAAAAGAAGGTAATTTCGATCACGAGAAGAACTTGCCTAATGTGATCCGAGGATTGATCCTATTGGTCTAAAGAAGGGTAGAGATAAGAAACGAATCCATTTCTTCTAAGAAGGAAAGATCCATATATGACTAATATGAGATAGGGAGTTTGTTGGCTGGCTAGCTATAGGAAATGGGAAGCCCCTGCGACCATGCTAGACGCGCGTTAACTTTCTATTTCTATAAGTATTGGTGAAGCCAAAGCTGTAATTCAATCATATAAGGGGGTCAATCAGGCCCTATTAAGATAGGTGATCCTGCCTTCGCGCCCCTTGAAGCCTAACCTCGGCTTTGATATGTCTAGCCTGCTTCTTAGTTGATCTGAGAGCCCTTCGCTCACATCGCAGAGGATATCTGCCCTGGAAAGCCCTTAAATACTTAGCTAACCCAAGCCGGGGAATGCGATTAGCCCTAGCACTTGCTAGTAACTCTAGCCATAGACGCGAAGCCCCTGAACGTAACTTTTTCTGCTAACACACTCACTACTTCGTATTCATTTCCATCCCAGTGTCCACAATTGGGGCTTTCTGTTATATTTTTATAAGTGAAACGTTGTTAAAGTATCTGGAGGTGCAGGAAAGCCAAACATAAGAAATCCTCCTAGATAAGGTGGGTGCTGATGCCATTGACTTTTTAACGGCGTATTCAATCTGGATCTTAGATTATAAAAAATCAGATTCGCCTTAAAGATTGGTACGATTATACTTCGGATTCGTGCTTTATGAGTTTGAAATCCCATAACCCAAATCTACTAAGAAGCTTTCCGAAGAAAGCCACAGCTCTCTATTATGCGCGTTGCATCGTCTGATATTTTTGGTCAAGCAAAGACTCTGCCCCAAGGATTTATTTCCAAGGAAACTCGTCTCGCAATTTCCTTCCTACATTATACTATTTTATTTGATTAAAGGCATGCTCTCAGAAGAAGCCTTACCCAACATTTTTGTTTCGAGTAGAGCTTTGTAGGACAAGGGATGGGAGAGTCGTTTAGACTTTTTCTTTCTATTTAGAAGCGCCGAAAGAATTAAACTTCCAAAATCAGCTTCAGATTCCCGCTTTTAGAAGAATGGGTTAGCCCGAATGTGCCCCGTATTTGCGTATGTAAAAACGGCTTGAGTAAAATTTTTTTCCTTGTAGCAGTAGAGCTTTAGGGCCAAGGCTAGAAAGCTAGATGATCTCGCCTCCCGTTGTCGAACGTATTCTCTTGAAATACAGTTCCAATTACTGCTCTGGATGTCTCTTTCTTGGATTAACTTTTTATCTGAGAGTGCTACAGCGCATTCAATTCATAGGGGCCGGGGCGAAACGAGTTCAGAGACTTCCCTGTTTTCTCGCTTTTCATGGTATCAGAGTAAATTATTTATTTAGGAACAATAAAGGTACCCTTCGCATATCGATCAAACCATGACGAACAGGGGGGGGAGGCGTAAAGAAGCCGGCTATCAATGAAGGAGAAGAATAAAAAAACCCCTACTATAGCCTGGAGACAATGCAATGCGATGTTTAGGGTTAAATGTAGGAAGCGAAAATATAGAACAGTAGCTGGTTTCGAAGGTTAAGGATAAAGTTTTCTCTTGTCCTTTGGGGTCTGCTTGCGAGAAAGATTCATAGTAGGAGAAACATCCAGTGTATAAGTGTATATTAGGCCCTATATTTAGGTTTGGCTTTTTTCATAATTATAGTATAACAAATAAAGAAAGGACTCCAACTCCAAGCGAAGCGGTAGTGATAGTACCATCAGCTCACGGCAGATTTAGAAATTTTCTTAATAACCTAACATTGTCCAAGTAAAGTAAATCCATTCTTGATATCATATGATGTTAAAGCCCCTTTATCTAAATAATCCAAAAAGATAATTAAAAGGATCCCCCATAAAAGCTACTTTCTCATTAAGTATAAGTTTGCGCATTGCACTTGCCTTTCTTTATGAAAGTTCAATTAAACATCAGAATACGAGCTTGTACCAGCTGCAAAGTACATGGATACCAATAGATACCAAGGAGACTCCTACTCCCATATATTATATAAACTAAGCTTTATCTTTTCTATCTAGAGATAGGATTTAATTATCTATAGAATGAACTCGTACTGTATTCCTCCTCTAAGGACTAAGTTAAAATTGCTTACGATTGAATTGGCCTATGGTTGGCATATGATGAGACTCCGATTCTATATACTATAAGAAAGATAAAGAGTTGAACGAATAATGATATAATCAATTTAAATGTAATTCAACATACTAATAGGATACAGTTGAACGACGAGGAGCTTGACCTGCCTTCCCTGAGAAGAACTTGGTCGCGGATCTACCCTCTGGCTGGCTGGATCTAGCAATGAAATATCCTTTAGTTGGTCTATTAGAGCGAGAAACTTGTTAACTCACACTGTTTAAGATGAGACTTATGCTTTTGTTAGCTGCGGATGAGCTCGGCTCCTCCTTCTAAAATAAATTTTAATCTACGGGAAAGGGCCTGCTTTCTTGGTGAACATAAGCGGATAACACTCCAATCCCTTATTCTTTTTATTTATACTGGATAAGGCTTTCTCTGAATAATAAAGGATTCGAACCAATGGATGCCAGTACCAATAACGAGTGCCTTACCGCTTGGCGGCGGATACTGTCGTATCGTATTTGCCTTTTGAGCTCTTTATGAAAACGAAAGCCCTAACCATTTATTTGAGGGTGTTTTACTTTTGGCTTGCCTTTAGAAGACGTTTTAGGCGATAGAGCAAAGGGCGGAGGCTCTAAATTATAAAAATATATTGTCTTTCGGATTAATCCCAAAACGAAAGAGGGGAGAAGATTGTAATTAATTTCCAATCCTGAAATAAGATTATAGCATAGATTGAAAGCCTTAGTCTCAACTTAGACCAGATAATCCCATCTTTTCTTCCTAATTTCCTTTCTTTCGAACAAGGCAATCGAAAGCTAGGGTGAGTCGTAAAGGATCGAAATTCAAGCCCAGCCCCCCAAAACGGAAAAAGAAGCTTCCCGCCACTTATATTCATGCATGCCGTTTATATTATTTACTATTTTTCTTTCCATAACCTATATAAGTATTTTTATGGTACAAAAACCGCAAATGCTGCTGTTTTCGCCCTTTCCGCTGTATCTGCCTTAGAACCAAGGTCAAGAAAAGCGTCTACGCTTTCGACCAATGACAATGAGAAGGAAAGAAGAGGAAGCATTCCTAGTCAGAGCTTAAGAGAGTTGAAATCTAATACTGTTCTTTGTTACGTTCTTTTCGAAAGATAAGGGGTGAACCCATTACTCTAACAAAAATGACTTGGAACGATCTGATCTACTTTTTAGGAGCATTCTTTATGGTAAAACAAAGCATAGTTTAAAGCAAGAACAAGTAAGTGGCCAATACAACCAAAAATGAACTCGCACGAGATTCAACAACCGAAGCTACAGGTGGTGACAGCATACTTCTTCCTATACTTATACATAGTTAGCTGTACTGAAAAAAAGAAAGTAATCGATTTGGGGTCAGCATAGAATGAAGAATTTTTTTTTAATAAGATAGCTCTAATTTTAATAAATTTTCTTGACCTAAGAGGGATTAAATCACAAGCCAAATTACCCTTCGGGCATAATTTTAAAAATCTAAGAAAACCCATAAAAGAAAGCATTTCAATTCATGAAATGAAAGGGCGTGCTGCTGTAACTACTGAAATGGAGCTAGTGATATAATAATGTAAAACAGAGCTAAAGGAAGCCGAAGTCGAAGCTAAATCAGGTAGGCCGAGCCAAGTTCGTCGTTAAACTTTGTTTAGCTTTATCGCTGCTCTAGTTAATGTAATTACAGCTCTATTCTTATCGTATTTAAAGAACACACACGGTTGTATCTTAGATAACCAACTAAAATTATAGTGGGGTTCCTGCCCTTACCTCTCAAGGCGGCTTTACTAGAGCAACATGAGGAAGATGAAGACTAAGGCGAAGTCTTTCCAGAGAAGGGTTTTGAAAACGAAGTCACAGAAACGGGTGTGGTAGTGGTTGTCAATCTTGAAGCTGATGCTTTTGAAAAGAAAGCCCCTTTCCCGACTAACTTACTATACAAGCTATAAAGCTCTTCCTTCACTTACCCCTTACTTAATAGAGGAGTTTTAGAATTCTATTACATGAGACCGAAGGGAAAAATGTCTCCTATTTAATTAGGCTCCTGCTCTTGAGTTGAGCCCACCTATCTTTTATTATGGTATAAAGGAGTGGCAGCAGCCTCAGCTACCTCTTGCTGATAATGATGTTTTTGTTAATATACATCTTAGCTTAGTAAACGCAACTTTCCTTTGTTTTTATAAAAGCTTCTGCTCAACGTTCAACAAAGGCCAGGCCATATACATTTTGTAAGAATGTTTTACTAAACAGACGAAAATAACGAGAAAAGTCAATCCTACCAAGCCCCTCAAGATGCAGCTTGAATGAAGGGTCCCCTCACTTGAGGTATTAGGCTTTGTCCTGGGAGCTCCACTTCATAGGATCGGGCTTCTTCAACCGAACTTGAACTTGTTTCTGCTATTTAAGTTCAAGTTTATTTTATGCTTTCTTTTAATCGCGTCAACCCTTAAGGACTTACTTGATTGAGTGATATGCTAAGAAGCGAGCACTGCCAGCCCTTGGAAATCCTATTGTATTAGGCCTACCATATCATAAAATTAAAAGCATGTAATTAAGGTTTAAACTCGTCAACACGCTACACTCGTTTACCGTTTACTCAGAAATAATGCATTGTTTTTTAGAAAGTAACCCTTTCATGGGCATGAGGAACGTGCACTATAGATTCTCCTGCCACTAGATTAGAGACCTATCTTTCATACTACGAATCAAACTAAGCTTTTGACTTGCGTCAATACGTACCAGTTCATTAAGGAGGTAAAAGACCCCTTATCCTAACCTAAGTCCCAGAGTTCAAGAGGATGAGGATAGAGGCTTAAGAATAAAAGATCTTTATACCCCCCTTTTTTATAACATAATAATATTAAAGGCTTTCTCTTCTCGCTGCCGTTTGAGCTAGTTTCACACCCTTTCTCACCATAACACAAAATAGGACTTCAGCTCAAATAAATGCATACTAAGAAGTTGCATTCCGCCATAGCAGAGTAGTAGGATCCCTCATAATGACATAATGATAGGAATAAAAAAAAGTCTAACACAAGTTCCTTCAGTCAGAAGTCTGATATGCCAATTGGGCAAATATGTAGGAATCGTGGGCTCAGTTCATTTGGGTGACTAAAGCGTATCCGAGAACTAAATATCACGCGCGCTTAAAAAAAGAATAAGTAATCTTTACCTTTAAATTTATATTAATAGTAGCCCAGCCTAAGGAAGTCTTCGTCCATAAACTATTTACTTTTTTACTTTGTTGTATCAACGGCCAATGCTTTTTTTTAATCCCTTCCGCCCGTCAAGTTACGTCAATCATTAGTCTTAGTTCGAGCCAAAGCACCATAGCTGATAATAGAATAGATTCTTTTTATCCTACGGGGCTACGAGCCTGTATCCTTGAGCCTTGCTTTTTCTCTAAAAATCTCGAATTCTCCCCTCCAATCTTATATTACTTAATATTCGAGATAGACCTAAATACATATTAATTAAGGGGTCCCTCTTACGAGAGTTTACTTAATAAAGCTTTCTTATAACTTAAATGTGAACCTAACTACTAAAACATTGGACTCAAGCACCCTCCCTATCCAACCAAGCAGCTGCCCGTCCTAAAAGCGAGGATGCTTTAATAAAGTAGAATATTTTAGTTCACATATTAGTCTACTCAATCAGTAAGCTAGCTAATTTATCCTCTGGGTAGCCAGGTTCACTTACAGAAGCGTCTTGACAAGACAGAAAACAAGCTATCCACGTCGTGCGCTCACTAACCGGCTTCCTCCCTCTCCCCAATGGTTAAGTTTTAAATACTATCTCCTTCCTTTCACTATCGTTCAAGGCATTATATTAGAGAAGAATAATAAAATAAAGCTTTCCGATGAGGTAAGTACTGAATTCTATTTTCACAATAAGCAGTGGAAGGCACCAGTGGCTATACACATGGAAGCCCTGGGGGACCAAAGGGATAGTTGGTCGAGACCTCTCTAAAATATTCCAAAGCGGAAAAAGGAAGAGGATAAAATAGATTCGAAGTGCTCGCTCACCCAAGTGATGTAAATTTTAAACAAGTGGGTACGCGCAGGTTTGGAGGAATAAACTGGGTAAAAGTTAATTATGCACGTCCGAGGAATGCTACTTCTCAGTTACCAACACAATCTCTACTTTAGCTCAGCTCAAAGGCAAGGTACTAAGAAATCATATTGGACAAAGTTTTTTTTTCTAAACCTTGATTCGAAAGAACATCTCCAGCACAGCGGGTCCAGGTTTGGCGGACAGCCCAGATGGAGCCACTTCGATGCAAGGTAATATACTAAGTAAATTAGTAGTTAGTAATGGCAGAAAAAAGCTCTCAATTAGGCCAGTGGCTGGCCGAGTAGCTGATAGACAAAATAAGTACTGTATCCATTACACAGGCAATCACACTACGCTGCTCCGGGAAGCCGCTAAGTTTGTGAACTCAGATAAATATACCATATATATTTATGAAGATTGAGGGAAGTACTCTTATGAATGCAAGGTTCTTTTTTAGGAATTAATTTACAAGCAAAGGAAAGCCTTGCAAGACAACGGGTTTTTAGACTCTTTTTTTCTGCAAATAAAGATCTACTTTGTCTTGCACACACTGGGAGACTACTTAACGCGCAAAATGGGCAATCTTTATAAAGAATATAAAGAGAAAGTACTACGCGTAAACTCAATTTTAGAGTAAAACAGTTACTTAGATTCATTCTGCTGTTTCAGTTAAATACTGTTCTGAAACGAGATGTGATTTAATTTAAGGTCTTTCCCCGAAGATTGGTTTCACCTACTTTATAGAAGAACCAAAACCCAGTGCATTTTTTACGTTCGAACTGAACCCAACATGCCATGACGCCGTCTCGGGCCAACCTGCCGCGCGTGTTTCGACCCAAGCCGAGCCTTTCGCTTTTAATTGACTAGCTAGTTTAGCTCCTGCAGTTAGGTAGCGGGGAAAGGTCCAGCATTCCCAACAAGTGGTCAACCCAGTTCACTCACAAAATGACATCTTGAAAAAAGAGTACGAAGGCTATTAAAAATTAAGCAAAAGTTGACAACCGACCATCTCTTCCCTTTTTTCTTCCTGCTGATGTAGTGGAGCTTTACCCTTTATCCATTTTCGGATACTTTAAAACAAGCTCTCGTCGACAAAGACGAAACCGAAGCCGCAGAATAAAGGGGCAAGATTTCCAGTTGCTGCTCGTGGTCAGAAGTTTCAAATGGATCAAGAGAAAGGCGAACCTTTTCCTCCAGCCATTGCATTGTGCATACCCATTTCCTCAAGGTACAGCGGTTCAAACTTCGGCGGTTAGTTATTCGATCTTGGGATCGATAGAAGGAGAGCAAGAAAGCTCTTTGGCAGAACTGAGATCAGATGTACCAATTAAATCTGACGTACTCTTGGATTGATTAGTGAATACGCCTCCTTATAATATCATTATTAAAATCATAAGCGAGAGGATCCCGGCCTTTGCTCGGTTCTTAGGATCGGGGCTTCGCGCCTTGATCGGGTTTCATGTGAAAACACAGAGAAAAGAGTACCATTGGTCTTCTCATCCGAGCTTTTTATTTTAGGTAAGCTCTTTTGCTTTTTCTACCAATATTAATGTAAAATATTAATGTAAAATCAAGATTTACGGAACTTAGTAAAGATATGCTGTCGTTTCTTGTGTTGGCAACGCTCCCAAATATGTACGTGTTTTAATTTCTACCCTTTACTTTAAGAGCGAAATGGAGTAAAGTACCAGTCTCTTCTCTCCAAAGCGCCGGCTTGTATGAAGTTTACGCACGCTACTTATGGAACCGAGTGTCCTCACCCCCGCTTCACTCAACGAATGAGTCTTCTTTCAAACTACTTTGACAAAAAAGGCAAAAATTTTAGTTTATTTAAATTTTTCACGAAAAGTTGCTCCAAACCGGCATGTGTCTGGTCCTTTAAGCACTCATCTTTGAATGCGCAGAGAAGTGTTCATGACCTCTCTTTCTAAGGAAAGGAGTTGAGGGCAATCCCCCTCGATTTGCTTTCTTCTTTGACGAACCAGATGCTTCTGGAAGCTTTAACGGTTTTGATACGAGCCTTACTCTTGGTAAGTTCCCTTTGGAAGTTCCTCGTCTTTAGCGGGCTTAGCTCATGAACAATGACTTAACTTACCTACTATTTTATACTTACTACGTTACTGCTTTAATGGCTTCAACCAGTGTAACTATCCTACAACAGTACCAGAAGGGTAAGGGAGAAGACTTTCTGATCCAACCCAAAGTCTCGTCCAATCCCATTCAATCCAGGGTAATTAATGGTCTCCAATTCCCAATTGTTATTATTTTACTCTTTTTGTAATTCTAAATTAGAAGATTTTATAAAAGAATAATTTCTTATAAATCTTTTTCGTCTTGCGCGTGTGCTTCGTTTTGAGCCAACTTACATATTCTATCTCGGATAAACCTACTACTGAGATTCATGCCAAAAGTAAAGGAGCTCGACCCACTCCTCTCATTAGCATTCTCCTCCCTCGCCCTCATCTTTTATGCGAGCTCTAACGAACCAATTAAGGTAAGGCTCCGCCCCTCACTTCCCCCGCGCGTTCCATCCGCGCTATATAATTAAATTTAAAATGAAACGTTGTTTGTTTGCCTTTTTAATCTTTTTAAGCGGGAACAGGGTAGGAAGAGGAACCTTCCTTTCCATCATCATCTCTGTCATCATCATCAAAGAATTTTTTCTCATACCTCGGACGAGTCTTCTTTCATAGGTTGCTGTCCAGGCATTGTCCATTAGACAGACAGATAATGTGAGGACCCGACTCACCCTGAATTGAATCTTCTACCGGACTTGCTTCGACTAAGACTGAGTCTTTGTCTTCTTCCGCCTATGCTTCGCGCGGATCTGGCTTTAAGGTACGAGAAAGCCCACTTAAGTGGATTACGTCCCCCCGGGTAACGTAACGATGATAATGAACTGAGAAAAATTTAGGATTTAAGGGCATATCGAGGAAGTTCAAACTTCATTCCCAAACCCAACCGATGTTTTGGCTGGTTCTAGTGAGTCTTATCACTCTACCCTATTAAAAAACTAGACGCGTTCATTCCTTATTTTTATTGATGGTACGACGAAAGGTTCTGCCTAATAAGTACAGTGCTTAGGCCCTGGAAGTCTTCTAACAGGGTTGGCATGTGGGGAAGTGCTCCCGAACAATCTCAGTACAAAAGGCGAAGGAGGCTTTGACATATAGAATATCGCTCCTAAATTGTCAATATCGGTACTTGGGGTATAGTTATAGTATAAGGCCTATATAGCTTACTTTTGGCTTGCTTTTCTCGCATATCTTATGATATAAGAGAGGACGGGTGGGCGGTAAGAACGTCTATCTTTGCCCACTATGGCGAAGGTCTTCACTATATCGGCTGGAAAGCTATGAGAAATAGTTGACGGTGTGAATATACAGTGGGTAGGTTAGTAGTGCCTCTAGCCAATCAGTCAGGAAAGCAAGACCTATAAGTGACCCTGCCATCAGTCATCCCATACCCTTACTTTCCCGAGTGCAATTGCTATAAAAGAAAGAAGGGAAGCCCATACTTCCATTCATTCGGATAAAATAGGGCAAGTCATTTTATCATATTAATTTACTCATTTAGGCACGTTATATACTCTCGTTTCGTATCTTTCACTCGATATTTCAGGAAAGGGTCGGTCCGAAGGAGCCCGAGAGAGAAATGAACCGGCTTAGTCTACCAGCATATTAATATGCGCATATAAAGGGGAGCCCATCCCTCCTTACTTTCTTTATAGGAATAAGGGCATTCTGGAATGAAAGAACACCCGGACACTCATAAATTTTAATTGCTGTCGACGAACCCATCTCATCAAAACCAGCAAAAACTTCAAGGCCTTTTCGAATACAAAAAGTGATAAAACCTAGTAAAAAGGGATGTCAAATGCGAGTTTGGTTGCTCGAATTAGGAATAAGACACGAATAGGGCAGGAGCAGCAAGTACCCCAAAGACAGGGCGTGGCACCTTTTCCCCCTTATGAAGGGCATCCTCGAGGCCCTTTCTTTTCTTTCATGCAAACCACAGCTGAAGCAGCTTCATCTACTTCGTCATCCCCATCTCTTTCTCCGAATTCAACTGGGACTTCAACTGTCGTAGCTTCCTAAGGGAGCTCTCCAGGCATATATTTCGATATAAAACACCGAGAAAGGGGGTATCAAAGGCAGCTTTAGTTTCTCAATCAAATAGTCGCGGAACACATGCTAAAATCTATTGAATAACAGAATCCTCTATTCCAGCGATTCACTCTAAGGCGTAAGTCTCTTATTTTGAGCTTTGCCCTTACTTACTTTATTTCTTTACATTAAATAAAAGCAAAATTACAATTAACAAGATCACTGGAACCCAGACTCCTTGCTTGCACAGTAAGCGGCTAGACTATCCGAAGCTTGCCCACTAACCCTAATGCTAATGCTACGCTTATTCTGCAGTCTTAGGGTCGAGGTCAGAAACTTTTAATTCCTCTTAGGTTGAGATATAACCAAAAGACGAGGGGGTTTGTGGGTCCCACATTGCACGGGGTATAATTTAATATTAATAAAAGGCATCTGAGCCGAACCGTCCTCGGAGCAGGATACGGGCTTGCCCGCGCTATTAAGTGAATGAATCCGTGGCAACCTTTTCCCGGTCTACGTCAAGCGAGTACATTGGGCAACTAGGCCAGCTTTTTTCATTCCTATCCTGTTTTGTTATATAATGAGATCATATCCTGGCCCATTAATAGAGGTCTAATTCCGCCTTTTTAGTTAAAGGATCTTATGCTTGCTCGCGGGAAAAACCCTCCCTGACGGGACAGACACTACAGAAGTTCCAAATCCAGCTTTTTACAGAAAGGGACGTCAACTGCGAAAGATTTGTTTTTTGGTTAGTAATATCTCGTTGCTTTCCCATAAGCGAAGATTGAGGATCTCATAGGCAGGGATCGAGTTCAGCCTTTTTTCTAGACGAAATCCGCTATAGAAAAGAGAAGTTGTGGTTGGTGCATACTTATCATAAAGTAAGGGAATACGTGGCACAGACTTCCATACGAATGAAATTGCAATGGTTGCTTTTGGACTGTTTATCTTTAAGATCGGACCTATAAGATAGGAATCTGACCTCGCTTGCTGAGGGAATAACCCACACGCTATCCATTCTCCAGAGATAGAAAGGGAACATCAAAAACAAGAGACCAGCGCTCCTTCTCCTCTCATAGAATCAAAAGGGAGGACTCTCCTTTAACTTGAGGGCCATTCTGTGACTTAGGGGCTGCCCGCCCCCCGCTAACGATGTAACAAGGAGTGGTTTATAGGTCCCATAAATGATTTCCGAGACAAAGTTTCCTCTTGTATATATTATATAGCTAAGCTAGTGAACGAAGAGAAGATATGGCAAGTAAGGGCGGGTATTCCCGGCTTTATAAATAGAGGACTTCGCGCCTTTAACCTATGGCTTGCCCCCTTCCTTGACTTAAAAGAGGTAGGTTCACCTGCTAGCGTGCAGACATATGAACTGAAGGACTGTCCGAGGTTATGGCTACTTAATTATTATAATTATATGCTTCCGGTCGGGTTTTTGGATTCGAAATACTTTCTTCGATCTCGCAGTTGGCTTAACCAGCAGCCGGGGCTCGAGCCCAAATCATGCATTTAAATTCTATATAAAACTGTTCGTGAACAGGTGATTCACGGTTTCGCCGTTTGTGTTCTTTGACTCTTCTTTCGATCTTCATCGGATAAAAGATAGAATCATAGGCTAGGTTCGTAAGCGCATTAGCCAAAGACCCTTTTCAGGCTGAGCAAGATCCTTTTGACGGGGAAGAGTCCTGGTTCGTGGTTTCATCCGCTTTGGCCATTCATTTTGCATTTACAATCACACACAGAAAAGTGTCTCGTAGCGTGAAATTCCTCCGAACAGTTGGTGGAAAGACAGAAGCAGCAATGGGCAGGGGAATCCAGAGGGCCTCTGGGCAAATTTACATTTTAAAAGGAGAGTTGTAAGCTTATTGCTTGTTTTCACAGGATTGCTTCGATCCTGGCTCAGAAGCAAGACAAGAAAGGGGTGTAGGTTATGAAACGAGTGAAGGATCGAACATTACTTCTCACCCTTCACCTTTAAAGAAGCTACTTAATGAGGGAGTGAAACTTGTGCTCGCCTACAAACCACCCATATTCATCTAAGTAAGTAGGTTCGCGAGGAAAGGCCCCAAAAGCGTCTAGAGTTATCCTTCTTCTCTAAGTAGGGCCCTTTTTATATTTCTACATGCTAGCGCGGATGATTAGCATCGAGAATCGTTCAACGGTGGCACCAGCTTTCGATTCATATTTAGATTCCGAAAGTGCCTAAATAAGCTTCAAATTCTTTCTTAATTGAGTCAAACTACCACTATTATGTGTGGATATCTCATATGATTATCGCAGCACAGGCATATACTTAACTCTAATAGCGGAATTAATCTAAGGAACGGGGCCTCCTCTCATTCATCTGGTAAACTGGCATCGAAAAGAGCTCACTTCGAGCCAAATCAGCTCTTTCTTCCGAAAAAGAAATGAAACTTATTCGAAATATATTGTGATCCCTCGCGATTGAGGGAAATGAGTTGATGCATTTGCATTTTTAGTTGTTGAGGATAGGAGTCTTATTTAGCAGCTTAGTAAAGAGAATGAGAATCAATGAGCAGCATGATCAACCGTATTCAGTTTGACTTTACAAGCAAGCCGGGACAGAGCTCCGTCCCAAGTCCACTCTAGTACAAAACGACTTTTTATCCGTCTTTTTCACAAGACTTGATTAGCACGAAAGGCATTCTATGAACCAGGATCTTGACCCTTGCTCGAAAGCGAGAGAAGACTTTTCGGGGTCTTCATTTTTAGTTGCGATCATACCAAAATCTCAAAATTAAAGAAGTAGGCCAATCCTTTGAGGCAGAGGATAATATGTTGGCGTGCGGCAAGAGAAAAGAAATTTTTATTATATTATGAGTATCTCGGCGATTAATATCTTCCTTTCTAAGATAGATGCGGGAGGTGCATCCGTTCTCTTCGTTGCTTGGAATGACTAAGGGGCGCACTTACCCGCCTCAGAAGCGTCTCTATCAAGCGAGCTATGCGAGGTGGGCATGCGATGACGAAACTCAGCTCCTTCAGAAGACTAGAACTAGTAGAACAGAAATTCCTTCTTTTTTTTTTTATTCTGAAGTTCATTTTAAATTCCTTTTGTTTCCTGTAGCTTGAAAGTCTGTAACTCAATAGTCGCGCCTTTAGTAAACATGGCCCAGCACAGGTACAAGACTCTGCTGCTAGAGCGAGTCGAGTCGTCACGCCGCTCACAAAGAGACGGGGCGCAGGCTTTGAACGAACTAAGCTCAATCAGTCGCAGCGAACAGGTGTCTTAGGCAGCTGTGCCGAATAGCTATGGTGGCCATCATCATTGTAGCTTCTTCAATAACCAAAGACTTTCGCTTCAAAGCACATAGGCCATTAGGGGAGAAAGAATGCGTACAGCTTGCGGCTGAAGCCCCTTTTGTGTCTTATTCTTTCCTCGGAATTCAATTAAGAAAAGGAGGATAAGCATATTACGCTAGAGATTGAAGGGACTTTAACTCATTCACTGAATATTTATTTTAAAACATTATTTAAGTTATGTTCATTAGAATGATTTTTTAATTTCACATCTTTCGTTGGCCAACGCTAGGGCAGATAAGCTCTTTAGGTCAGTACTCAAAAGCCTTTTCCCTCCTGAATCTAGTGACTCATCAACTTGCATCGAGTCCTATAAGGGGGGATTAATATATGTGCGCGGTTTTAGGAATTGGTCTTTGCCTAATCCCTACGTAACGCACTAAGTTCATAATCTGTAAATTCTTCTCCGACTAGTAAGCCAACTAGACTCTCACTAGCGCTCAAGTCAGTAAACCCCCTCTAGCTCCGCCCTTTTTCTAAATACAGATTTTTCATTAGGTTACAACTACTCCTCCAGGCGCAGCAACTCACTCAGTGGCTTCAATACAGGCGCGAAGCCCTGCCTATAAGAGATTGATTCCTCCTTTAATAGGTGCTCAGAAACGGCATAGGAAAGAAGTCTTTTTCTTAAAGCGCGGAAATGCTATGGCGCATGCTGCTTTATCTTGCTTTCTTTGATGAAAGTGAGAATGAGTATCTGAAACGTGCACCCTAGATGGTCATTTCATTCCGGTCGATCATGGTCCTTGATTAAACTCGTTTGGTACATCTGGAAGATCTTGCATTCTTGTCCTTTCTTTACCTCACCTGCCATAAAAGGACTGATCATCAGCCTCATGAAAACGGGTAAAGGATGACTTTCTTTCCCAAAATAACCTAATTTCAGATACGACACATGCTTTTATAGTAAATTTATCCCCTATTATGTATAGAGTAAAAGACTCTCTTAAAAGGAGGAGAGGGCACGTTCTACTTCTACGTATATAGCGAAAGCAAGAGCTCCGGTTGAAATTGAAGGTCCAGTTGGGACATGTCTTCGAGTAAGATTGCTCTTTGTTTCCTTGATCCACCTTCTCTTCTCACCAACGACTGACTAACTTCACTGATGAACTACCCCGCCAAAGATGGCTGTAAAAAGTGAGCAAGATCAGGATCGGGATGGCCAGGCTTAAACCACACCTCCGGAAAAAGATATCGATAGAAAGAGCGCAAAAGGATTCGACGTATCTTCTTTTGTTCGTCCGGGGACTAGTCTTTTTTCATATGGTTGACTAAGATTCTTTTTACCCCGATAGGAGGGTAGGGGCGAGTCCCTCCTAACCACTGCTCGAAAGGCGGAATTCCTTTAGTTAGAAATGGTAAAGGAAATATTTGAGTGGGGTGTTTTGATGAAAACGAAGGCGCAGGCGGCGAGACAGGTGTAGCTATACCACATGCAGCGCCATCTTTTGATATGCCCGCAGAAGTCTTTGCTAATGAGCAGCATGAGAATGAAAGCACAGGATCCTCTTGTTCCCCATAGAGAGAGTGAAGTATTCAAAGTAAGCTGGCTGTTAACGAAACGCACGGGTGTAGTACCGGAACGAGAATGGAGCCAGTTGCTAAGAATGTCTTTCGACCCTACCTTACTGCTATCATATTTCATTTGATCCCAAACTAATTCGAAAAATTCTTAACTTTTAAAATTTCTTAAATTTCATGTGAAAGATGATCTAAAATAGGACCGGTTCACTCTATAGCATAGGCAGTCATCCAACCATGCAAAGAGGCTGTCTCTCTCTATCCCCAAGCCGTGTATCAATAACCGCTCGAGGAAGAGTCACTAGAAAGATTAAAAGTAAAAGCATTTGATGACGTGGCAGTGCCAACAGACACGGCATTTCCTAACCTGCATCTCGGAAACCAGCCAGAGGTACTTAATATTCGCGATGTTCAATTAGTATACTCATTTAATAAGTTATTTTCTTAGTTCCCCGAATAAGTAAATCTTCCTTAGTAACTTTCTACCTTTGCTCAGTATAGTATGGTTAGGACTAAGAAATAAAGAAGTAAAGGCAAGCGAAGGTACCAAGCAAGACATGAGGTGGGAACGGCTTTTTGATCGGGAAGACGCCCCTCTATCTGCAAATGAGGGCTTTATTGGGAGCGGGCTGCCATTCCTGATGTATTAATGTGTGATTGCGCTGAAACCTTTAATTAACGTAAATGAGAAAGTAGAAGAAGAACGAGTGAAATACTTAAAACGAGTTTAATAATATAGGGACGAGTATGATGTTGCGAGCCTTTAAAGAAAGGAATTAGATGTGAGCGATAAAGAGCGAAGAGAAGAGTAAGTGAAACTCACTCGACCAACAGGGAAAAGGGTTGACTCCGCTATTCAATTGATACAAGAGTTCTCGTATGAGAGCAGAATTTAATTTTTGCGTTTATTTTAATTATCAATTTAAGAGAAAGATAGCCTTTATTCTTTAATGCTTGCGTTAGGGTATGTGAATTCACTGCCCCTTGATGAGATCCCACCTATCGATGAAATCGGCGACACAACATAAAGAGAGAGTGGGATGTGGAACAATATTTTATATTGGTAAGATGAGCGTCTTCTGTTTTTACACACTTTCTTCTCGAAAGTATAGAAAGAAGACAGAAGAAGAATCAGACCTTCTTTGCCTAGTCTCTTTTCTTATTTTTTTTGAATCCCACCTCTTCTGATTTATTCTGACTAGCTGAGTTCATTCCTTAGAAGATGCCTTATTCCCCTAAGGTCTTTCGGGAAGTCCCTTTTCCCGAGACATATACATATCATCTGCTTGCTCCTGCTCCTTATGTATGTAGGCGCGCTAAACCACTTTAAAATAATAGGCCAATTTAGACAAAGACTCGCACCTTAATATATAGTATACACGAAAGCTACTCGCGTTTATAACAAGCTAGCTAACAAACTCTATATTCTCGCATTATCCTTTTATAAGGAGCCCGATCCCTTAACTATAATAGTAAATAAGAATTAAATTCACTCAACGAAAAAGGCGGTTAATGAAGGAAATGGCAATACCAGGAAAAGAGCCCAATAGAGACTCCTTTAGAGAGATCCCTTTTGAATTTGAAGGAAGCAAAGCTCCCATCACCAGCAACTACTTGAGGTACTTGAGATATCTGAGGAGAGGGTATGCCTTGATCCAATCCAGTTTTTACAGGTAAGCCTTTGAACCCACGAAACCTACCCTCAAGGTACAACCTTACGAACGAAAGGAGCAGCTATTCCTACTCCTATTCCATCTAGACCATGCCATGAGAACAAGACGAGTACCTAAGATCTCCGGTGGAAGCACCTTATCCCTCTTGAATCTGTTCTCGAGTCAACACTTGTCCAGCGGACGCCTCAATTGCAGCCTAACCTGTTGTCTCAATAAGAGTCCCGTGTGTTCCTGTTTACTTCTTAAGTAAAGGCCTGGCTTTCCCTCTCACTCGAGTAGATGACTTTCTTTTAAATTCTTTTTCCCATAAAATAGGTATGTTTTTATAGATTCTCGTAGCTTTCTAAGGCTTGGACTAGCAAGTGAACTCTTCTCGTTAGCGATGAAAGCGAGAAAACGCACTCATGATGGGAAAGATTCTTCCAAGACATATCTAAGTAACGGATGAATCGCACATAACGAAAGGGGGATGATCCTCGATAGCACCGGCTTTCAATGAAAAACGTACCTTATCTTAAAAAGTAGACTATTAGTGGTGAAACTACCCGTTGTGACGATCAAGGGTCAGATCATGTCTGAAAGTTAGGGGGATAGGTTTGCGCGACTAATCCTTTCTTTCGACGAATTAAATTTCATCTCAATACAAATCCTTTACCAGATAAAGCCGATTGCCTTCCCCGAGAAGCTCTATAAGAATTACCAAAATAATCTTCCCCATGGCAACCTTAGAAATAGGAAGAATGGAGCACCCGCTACTATAAATTATAGAACAAGCATATATAAGATAAGGCATCACAAAGATATCAGTCTAGCCTTTTTTCTTTCATAGAAATCATCTCTTAGATGACCAATTAAAAAGCGGAGGGTGGATCGAAGTCTGGCTTGCTCCTTTCTTGCCCATCTACTATTTTAAAAGTCTTGGAAATCTCTTCTTTACTTCAAATTCAAAGACTCTACTCCTACCCTAAGTGGGCTCTGTGGGTCTTCATCCTTAGTTACTCAATGACCTACCTCAACCCGACGATTAAAGTGGGGTGTTCCACCTTGTCTTAGGAAGCCCCGCCACGAAGCAAGTTAGTTTCAAGCAAGTCAGAAGACCCGAGTCACCCTAGTTAAGAAAAACTTTTCCCGGAAGACTTAGACTCGTTGCGTAGCATATCCAAGTACCGAGTGAAACCAGACTAAAGCGTGCATCCTGTGCTTCAAGCGGTTTCCTCTGATCTGTCTTGCAATCATTATGTTCTCCAATCTCGTAACGGCATTTATTAATATTGGTATGATTCCACTTTGATAGAAAGGGGCGTAACACTCTTCCTAGTTGATTCGTAAAAGATTCTTAACCCAACTCGATTTAGTTTAATTACTAAGAAGGAAGCATGGAAAAAGTCTTAGCTTGGAGATTTACTTTCTTAGTGAAGAATGAGAAGCAAGGCTTAAGCTCTTTGAGAAGCTTCTTTATGAACTTCCAGGCGAGATAAAGAAGAGGGTTACTACAAGAGTGAACTAGCCTTTATTTAAAGTTTAAAGTCGACCCATACAATAAAGTTACCAACCTCGCGCTTATGCCTTTAAGTATGGGGGAAAGAAAGAAGCGAGCTACAATGCTTGGGGTCTTTAAAGTTACGGACATCAAACATCCACCATGCCCTATCATTCATTAATCAAGCTCAAAGACCAGACCTCATTCCTAAGAAAAAAAAAGCTATGCATCTATCGGAGCAATCCAAAAGCAACAGAATGCATTCAAGTAGCGGTATTACCAAATGCGCGATATTGACAATTTACGTTCCAGGGGTTAATTGGCGGGCTTTTTTTAGGAGGATCCCGTCTCAGATTCATATAATAGGACCTCTATCTCACCACCCGATACTTCGACAAATGCCTCGACTGAGTCCGGTACAGCCGTAGCTTCGGGTTTAGCTTTTACAGTAATGGAGTGGAGAAATGGGAAGAACTCATTAGGTTCATTCTATTCCCAGAACTGATCAAAAGAAAAGAACACAGGTAAAGTCCTGCCATGACGAGATCCCTGATCGAGCCTAGGAATTGAGATCGAATGCCTTATGTCACTTAGATCAAAGTGCCCATCTACCGCCCTATAATAAGAAAGAAGGCCTATGTCGTTAAAAGAAAGGTGGAAGCCCCTGCGCTACTTAGAGTTTAGCTTGAGTCATCTCTCTTCTTAAGTCGGATTTGAATGAAATAACCACGACTAGGCCTTCAGCCCCTTATCCCATAAACAACTATCCAAGTATGTATCCTTAGTGGATCTTTCCATCGAACCTCGAAGACCAGGATAGCTCGCCGTTTTGGAAGACCTTTATCCTCTTACCTATATTGTAACAGCTTTTCTCAAATAATAAGACAGATCCAGGGGCATAATCAACGGCATTGTCTAAAAGCAAAGTTCGATCCTACCGTTGACTGATCGAATTCGGTACGGTGGTCTCAGTCGTCTTGGAAAGGTAAGGCTCGCCGCGTAATTCCCTTGCTTTGGGCAGAGGCTTTTCTTTCTGTGAATGCTGTTTGCTGCTTGAGAGGATGAAAGTACTACCCGCGGTTGGTTGAAAGTGAGCCAGAAGGCGTCTTCGAGGATAGATAGGAGATAGGAGGTGGAGGTAACATGATGACCCTTCTTTCATAGAATAAGCGGCCAATACGAAAGGATCGAGTAAAAGAGCAAGACAACTGCTTAAGACTGGCTGAAGAATATACAGTATTATATTCTCAAGAAAAAGGTGAGATTAAAAGTCTGGGTCATTTTCATTTCTTTTCTTAAAATTAAAATATTTGCTACATAACTAGAGATCCTCCTCCTTCTCTTCTCGGGCCAGCCCTATCTTATCGCGGAAACCCGCTCTTCCAATAGTTGAGTCTTCTATCGTGGCATCTCCTCTATGTCTATGTTCTGTCCAGGGGGAAGTTTCTTTTTCTCTCTTTTCCACAGTCGGCCGAAGGTTCCGGGGACAGTAACGGTATCCGTTATTTTGGAATAGTCATATAGAAACTCGTTTCATACCAGCTATCGCCAGCTCCTTGCTATCTTAGTCGATCGCCCCTTCTCTTATAAGTTCCGATCATCATCATCCGGAATGAAAACAAGATCCGATCGTGGGCTGCCGTAGCAAGATCTTTTTCCTTTAAAGAAAAAAGGAAGTTTACTAGGAAGCTGATCATCTATTTATGTGATAAAGGCTGGGCCAGGTTAACTTACTGCCCTTCTCTGTGGAAACTTGAATGAGGTTTCTTTTCGGGAGGTATCAGATGCTCGATCGGGAAGTCTCTTGATTCTAGTTCTTCAGATAGGCCCTCCCCCTTGGGGTTCCTGTTAAATTGGAATTCTTTTCCTGGTAGTACCTTAAATAGACCTTTTTTGGAGCAGCTTGACTGAAGTTGACTTTCCTTGCTTGAAAAGAAGGAGCTCGCTCCTTGGGATTGAAAAAAAAAACGAACGAGGCTGAAACCGCTTACTAACGACATTCATTATATAAAGAAGGTAAGCCAACCATCCAAAAAAGCCATCTTCTATGGAAAGTGCATTTTTGCCTGAAAAAGTTCTTACTTAAAAAAAAAAAGAAGCCACTCCAGTGTAACGAGCAGGTCTCGAACTCAACTCACTCGACGTTAAGGATTGGAAGTGACTCCTCAAAAACTCCTTCTGGAATTTCATATCGGGTCCGTTATCAGAGGGTAGGGAGTTCCTGCGAATTCTTTTTAAGGGCAGCGAGGGCCCTCCACTCTTCTTTGGCATCCTCCACTTAGAGGTCAAGCTTTAATTTCCCCGGGCATGGCTTCCTCTTGCAGATTCTGTATTAGCTGTTGTTATAGAGGGGGCTCATATGTCTCGAACTCCGTTAACGGGAGAGGAAAGCAGAATGAGAAAAGGAAGGGGTATGAAAATGCGAGATCTGAAGAAGCAGATGGCGATGAAGCTTTAGCCGGCTCGACCTGAAGCTATCTATTTACCTTCTGTCAAACAGAAGGGATTGCCCCGCCCTGCGTCTGCAGAAATGGCTGAGGTTTCCATTTCTCTTTTTCAATTGAATTTAATGATGGATCAAACCTATCCGAAAAGGGTACTTGCTATCTTACGCCATTTATTAAAAAAGACTAAATTAAAAGGTATCATAGCTAAGGCAGGATATGTAGTGGACCCCTATCCTAGATGGAGAAGGCAGGCTCACCTCGAGGGATCCATAGCTGCCAAAATTTAAGGCTTTCCGGGCATCGGGGCAGCAGGGGTCGTACATGAGGAAGAAGTACTTTTACGTTCCAAAGAATTGATCCTAAACCTCTTCTTCTTACTCGGGGTTTAACAGCCCGCTCCGCCTTTGTCAGGTGTTTTGCGGTGATACAGCTGGTCCCCTTTTAACAAGGGATTGGGGAGCAAGCCCGTATCCTGTTGTTCCGAGGTGAACTGTTCTCAACTACCTTTTCTGACGACGTCTTTGGCATCATTCTAAATCTTTCCAGGGTCTTTCAGCTGAAGAAGTACGACTCTTCCCCGATGTGTACACATCTCAGATTAGCAATTGGAGTTCGAGTCTCATATTCCTCCCTTGGAGCTGGGACTTGGGATTGGTCTCGACCCTATGTATGTCTATGTTTCTGGTATGTTTCCTCTCCTTAAACAGCCGAGCTATTTCCTTTCCTCGACGTAACCATAGTCAGCTGCAGCCGCCTTTTACAACTAAAAAAATCTTTTTTTTTTTTGTGCCCGTGCCTTCCCAAACGTTGCAAGCGGAAGTAAATTAAAAATTAGCAATCCTGTGCACCTGTATGCATATCCAATGCACACACAGCTTAAAAGGGGAGCCCGCCGTTCAAGCCCCTTTGCTCACTACGTAAGTATCCTTGCGTACCTGTTCAATAAGAGCTCACGTAAGCCTATTGGAGACGGAAGTTGACTCGAGCGAGAGTGAAAAGAAAACAAGTCCATCTTTCAAGGATGAAACTAGGAGCGTTTATACGCGGGTTCAACCGGTTTTAATTTTAATCTAGGCTTCTTCATTTTAGGGAATCCCGCGCCTGCGTCGTAAAGCACTAGTCGCTTATGAATCAAATTGACAGTTTTTGTTTTGATTTTAATTTAGTAAAATTCTTGTTAATTTTTCCACGATTACGAATAGACAAGTTGTTCAAGTAAAAAAGTCTCGGTGATAGGAAGCAGAAGGACAATGACACTAGCTAAGCCTCTTGAAAAGAAGGAGCTGATGCTGATGATCGAAAGTCTAAGAAAAGACTGATTTTCGTTGTCGATCGTCATTCATCACATTTGAACAAAGGAGAAAGACTAGCCTTGATATTATAAGAAGTTGTGATAGATCGGCCCGTTCCCTTTCCCGATGGGAATTTGATTGATCATCCTATCTAGTAGGGGTTAGTATGCATTTTACTTAAATCTAAGAGCTTTTCCTATATTTTTTTTTTTAAGGCACGTACGGGAAGACCTGGACCAAGATGAATTAATTTGTGAAAAATATTAAGACCCTCGATTTGATCCTTCTGGAAATTCCCCCCGAATGCTCTCAATCTCCGTTTTTCTCAGAGAAGTGATACTGTCTGTCGAGCGATCCCCTTTTGAACTGAATCTCAATCATGATCAGCAACTAGGAACTGGAAGTGTCGATTCCTTTTTATTTATGCAACTTCCCTCAGGCTTTGGGGTTTTAGTAAATCCTGATTAGGGCTTTACCCTGAAGCGCGATATGCTCCTTCCTCTCGGCACTCTTTTTCAGGCTATTGCTCTGACTAATGTTCTATGGAATCGCTCGAAATTCAAGAAGCAATTGAACGAATCTCCTTTCATGAGCGCAAATGGCTTACTTTCTTTCATTTCACAGAATGCCCTCTTAGTTTGGAACCGGCTTCCCCAAGCCAACCAACAAACTCCATTATAGTATGAGTATAGCATATTAACCAATTTTCCGAATCACCTAACTTATCGCCCAACCTGTTATCACATTTCTTATTTCGCTTCTATCTCTTGCGATCTTCTTTCTACTAATCCGATAATACGAGCGCCTTTCAAACGCAATCGAAGAGTCCCGTCTTGTAGGACTGTTGTCCTTGCCGCTTTTCCCATACACACACGTACGTTTAACTCAAATCCAGATGTGCTTTCAAGCCGAACTTAGACTCAATTCCTGCCAGCTTTAGTCTTTCTTTCAAGTTAGGTAGGTAAAGTAGGTTTTTCTAAAAGTTAAATCAACGCCAACGAGTAAGCTGTAAAAAGGTGTAGCGGAGCATACGCCCGTGAGGATTAGAATGACACCAAAGCAGCTTTTAGATTAGAAAGGCTTGCTGCCGAAGGAGAAGGAGCCATTCCAAAGCAAATTCCAGTACCGAAAAAGAAAATTCAAGGATGGCAAGAGGTGGGATGTGACATAAAATAAAAAGCAGATTCAATACAAAGTAGGAAAACTTATACTTGAATTAAACTGATCTTATGCGATGCGACAAAGAATTTTCGCTACCTTGTTTTGTTCTCTCAATCGCCCTAGTATACTCTACTTGTGTTGTGCACCTGTTTCATCTGTATTTCATTCATCTATCATTTTATGCCAACATGAGGGTCGGGCAGAATTTAGCTTTTTCTCCTAGTAGTTGCTTTCGTGGAAAATGAAGGACCGATTCACTGAACGCAGAAAGATCCCCTTTCATTGCATTGATTGACAGAACGTCCCGATACTAACACTTGAAGAATTTATTTAATTCTGTTTTTACTTTCTTTTATTTTTACACTGATGTTCTACTGAAAGTAGTCGGAAAACCAGATATATAAGATCTTGCTGGGCTTTTTACTTACCTTTCACCCCCAGCCACAACTCATTCCCGAATTTTGCCACATGCTAAATTGCTACTATTGGTCTCTTCAAAACGTTGCGGGAAGGGAAACAATCCTTGAGAATGCCTCTACCGCGTATTACTCGATAAATACCGTTGCCAGTGATAAAGCCAAAGGTTTTTAAGTTTGATAGTTCGCGTTCGCATTAAGAAAACGACTTGGTCAAAGCAAAGGCTAAGTCTGTGTTCCCGGGGTTCACAAAAAAGCACTGCTGTCAGTCACCAAGCGAGCATGGCTGGATGTTAAGTGTTCTTTCTAACTAAACAAAACAAAGTTTGATTCAATAACTCGAGGAACGGTTTCATACAGCTTTGGGCAACCCCTTGGATTTTTTTTAATGGGCAGGCTACTGGTAGTGGCCGCAAGTGTCCCAGTTTTTCTAGTTTTTATAGGAGGATCGGAATTCGGCCTCTCTTATCTACAGTACAGCCTGATTTTAGTATGTTAAATAATATGGGATTCCCAGCACGTAATAGGGGGCCATTTCTGGACTTTCCGCTCAGTTCTTCATATATTAATATGAATCTAATACCTAAGAGAGGTCCTTGGGGAATCAGTCAACTGGCAATCGAACCACTTATCAATTCTGCATCTACCCTTTCTCCCTTTTTAGATTCTACAAGGTACCCCACTCTTTCTACGCATCGAAAAGAAAAAAGTCCCTCTCAATGCCGTAACGAATCAAGATTAAGAATCGAATCGGTTTAGACTTCCCCGTATAGACAGCGAAAGCTACTAGGACTAATAGACTTATGTCCAAATGGAAACAACCGACCATCAACAGTCGCCAATGAAGGTATGGCATCAGCCACGGAACAATTTAGGACTGACCACACATCGAACGGGATACCCTTACTCAGATAGAAGGGATCTCTCTTACAAGGCAGAGAAAAAAAGAAAGGGACGAGAAAGTCTTCCAAAGGGAAAAGGCTAGAATTGAGTCTTTTATGCCATGCTTAAGAACATCAAAAGAGTAGCAAAAGTAGACATTGTGGCCCAATACGTAGTGAAAAGTGCATCGAGGTAAGACCAATAGGAAGGTGTTAGGGCTGAGGTATAGCTCTAAACCAAGGCTATAGCTCGAAGAAGAAGCCAACCCTCCCGCACCACTGCAGAAGAATCAAATACATATTTTACTATGAGATTGTGTTCTTTCCGCGTAGAGCGCTGTATAAGTACTGATGGGGTCGGAGGTCACTTGGTCTGTTCCGGATGTTTTTATTTTGAGGCTTCATAGCAAGAAATTTAGTTTAAATCGGTGAAATAGCTCACCAGAAATCGCACCGGCTGAGACTTTCCCGATGATAGGAGGAAAGTCGACCAAGGAGGCACCTCCCCGACAAAGAAAGGTGCGTTCACTCCATTATCAACATCGGACACTGTTACAGCTTCCACTTCTATTTAAGCTCCTTCCGCATCTACATCATCGGCGAAAGTTTACCTCGAAACAGAATAGATTACATCTCCAATTACCGCGGGTTCGGCCTGTTTTCTAATCTCCACTTTAGCTACTTAGACATCAGCACCAGTGAAAAAAAAGCTCCTACCGAATAAAAAACCTTGTCTATCTTCTTCAGTCAACTTGAGGCCAGTCTACAGCAGAAAAACATACCGGGGAGCAGAAGAACCCCACTCCTTCTCTTACGCGAAAAGACCGTATCCCCAAGCGTGCTCAGTAGACAGTTACCTTTAAAGAAAACAGGAGGAAGGAGCACCTCTTGAAATACATCAAAAGACCTATAAACACGCCTTCTCCTCCTATATTTGACCCACGTCCTTGGCTTACAAAGGATCCACTTCCTTCATGGGCAGCTGTCTCAGTTTAAAAATCTTCGGCGCGAATGGACAGAACATCAAACCCAAAGGCGTAACATCGAAGAAAGAACAATTCAGCTCAATTACACCGAACGAACATCTTGATACCTCGACAAATAGAAAGTGTGCAGAAAGGTAGACCGGCACAGCCCAAACGGCTACCAAAAGAAATAGTAGACCCGAACGAGGCATACCTTCTAATCTGAAGAAAGGAAGAGATTTTGAGCTGAATTTACACATACATCCATGCTATGCTCGCTTCTTGGCTTGAAAAAGAAAGAATGACTCATAAATAAATCACGAAACTGACCAAACACATCCTGTTCATTAAATAAAAAGATTAATTGGTCAAGAAATTTAAGAGCTAAAGATGATCAAAACGAGAACTTTTTTTTTTTCAAAACAAAAGGTAACTCAGGAATATAAAAAGATTGTAGGATTAGTAAGTTCCGAAACGAAGTTCCGCCGGATGCGTATAACTCCGCCGAAGATGATTAAAGGCTGTTCATCTGAAATAGATGGGATGCAGCTGTCTTGGTGGGAAATGCATTGCAAACCACAGGCTCGGCGAAAAAGGAGCTTTTGCTGATGCAGTCGAAACATTTCTTTTT
>JAYMSE010000018.1:0-114073 GCA_036897945.1 Silene undulata | reverse complement strand
TGAAACCAGACTTTGTCTTTCTGTCGCAGCTTTTGCATAATACTAAGAATAGGTTTATGGATCCATTAGAAGGTTTCATAATAAGAAAAAAGAAAGGGGGAAGTTCAGGTTGAGAGATTCTGCTCTCAAGTACTATCTGCAAATCCAGAAGACATAGCCAATCTATTCTCGTGCTCGGGCAACGTTAGCTCTCTACGTGCCAACACCTCTTTAGCTCGATCCCTCATAGACGAAGGGGTCCACAAGCCTGGCCGCCTTACCTGAAATTAAATTGCAAGAGCCTAAGCATACTATAATAAGGTGCTTTCCTTCACCCACCCCTTAAACCCATTTTTTCTTTGATAGTCAATCCGAGCACGAGTCTGACTCTACTCTTTTCTTTATGTTATGTGGTGATTCGGAAGAAGAAAGTGAATGAGATCTTTGGCCAAGTCACACATCTGATGCACTTTCGGCCCACTTCCTTGCTTCCCCGAGAAGATGTGTCAAGTAAGGAGGAACTAGATCTCCGCTTCGCTTACAGCCGTTAACTAGGCATGGTCGCTCTAACAAGAGCTGTCGATGCCACGTTCCGATGAGAAAACAGTTATACTTTAAATAAAAAGCAGGCTCTTTCTTTCGAGCGGTCAGACATGGAAATTCTGGTTGGTAATCTTGGGCTAAGAAGAAAGCTCTTCTTTTGTTTTGTTTGTGCCTTTTTTTCTGTTCCACGCGCCGATACCTTGGCAGTTTACGGGATTTAAAGGAAAGTAGTGTGTTGGCGTGCTATACGCTCCGGGGTATACTCGCCTATCCTATATAGAAAATGCAACCAAGTAGGCAAGTAGAGATGAATAAAAAGAAAGTAGAAGGCTGCTTTTTTTCCTAAAGTGTAAGACTGGCCGGCTAGACTGGCTACAGCTTGAACACCAACAAGAGGTGGGGAGGGGCACGAGTGGACAAGCGATTAGTATATTAGTGCAAATAGGATCTTTTCAGCAGTCCATTTAGCACCACAAAAGCTTGAAGATAGCCAAAAAAACATTATCTTTTGTTAAAAGCTCCTTTTTATGAAGCTACGGATGGGCAAAGTAGGACCGGCGTCTTCGTTCGTAAAGTTAGTAAGTCATTAGCGAAGAAGGAACTAAAGTCATCATCTTTATGCCCCAGAGGTCGGTACTCTAATTTAATGTAGACGAAAGATCAAGGTTATGAATGAAAGTTAATTTCTAACTATGCATGTAGTTATGCTAGTTGGCCTCGAAGGCAGCCGAGCGACTCAGCCTCTCTTTTCTTCTTCATGCAAGGAAGGAAGTCAATTCAATTAAGGAGGTATTTTTGCACATATAACATATGCCGAAGGAATGACCTTCATTCAAAGGGCATGAGATTTCCCCTTCTTTGACTTTGCCTTTCTCTTTCTAAAGTACCGCGGTTCGGGTTCAACCGGGAAGAAAGCCTCTGATTAACCTCTTCGAGCCTTTTAAAAACTTGACTTTACACTTTAATTAATTTAATTCAATATGCGCTTCGTGCGTCAAAAAGATGCAATAAGATTGGGGGCCGGCATCCCCGCATTCTTACCCAAGAGAATAGAAGAGGCTTAGAGAAGCTCCTTCTTATGATCCTTTCTTATCTTAGATACGTTGGGACTCACGTTCTCAAGTCGATAAACTCCTAGATCTCTTGCTTGTCTTTTAAGATTAATACAGCAGTACTTTAAGGATCAAATCAATAAGTCAATCTAGTATGTATTCTTATATGATGAGGTTTGACCATCTCTGGAGACTTCTCCTGTTTCAGAGAAGACGGGGGCTGCAAGCGCAATAAAGAGCTAAGGCAGACGCATATACATAAACAACGATGACATCCGATGTATATTGCTAGTAAAGTTCTAAAAACAAGACTACCTTCTTGTGATCTAAAGCTTAATTGGAATTTAAATCTTCGAACCTGCCTGAGTGAATAGAAGCAAGTTTCCCGACTCTATTCTACTGGAATACTGGGGATATGCCGGCCTTTTCCGAGGAAGACTTTGATGCGGATCTACTTTTGATAAATAGCTTGGTTAAGAAAAAAGTATACTCTTCTAGCAGGAGAGAGCATTTAGGGATTCTCTCGGTGTGAAATGTTCTAACTCCTGTCCTACTTTCTACTTAGTTAGAGGCATCATCACCTTGAAGGAGATTGAGAAAACGGCGCCCCTTATCCTTTGCCTGTCTTGTTCTAAGGGCAGCTTCTGGGACGAGGGATTCTTACTACGGGGTACCCGGCTCGCGATTACAAGGCTAAAGGCTAAGAATGTAATGTATGACTTACTCAATCAAGATAAAAGCAACCTACTTCCGCTCTGCAGCTATATAAGGATGCGTGTATATAAGTCTCTAGTAAAGAGCACTTTTTCTTGCTGTACCATCATAACTGGACTGGTATTTAATACAATTTGCAAATCTTCTACTAGCAATGAACAAGCAGAATACCTGAAGTGCGTAGTAGGGCATTCAAAAGAAAACTATGCCCAACCGGAAGGAAGCTAATCATCCCCCGCGATAAGGGACGAAGCGAGTACTTTTACAAGACAACAAAGAAAAGAGTAAAGTACAAGAATAAGAACAAGAAAGAAAGAGGGGGTTAGAAGAAAAAAACGCACTTCGAAAAGCGTCCCTAGAGATTGTCCGCCAACTGCAGGAATCCTTATTGTTCGCCAGGCATATTACCTGGCACCCACATTGATAGAAACGAGTGTCCCATTCGTCGATCCTACCCATTCGTCGAACCAAAGGAAGTTGCCAACCAAAACGGGAGTGGTTTCGTCCCTAACGTAGGCATCAGATTAGTTCACTAGGATTAGTTCACTAGATAGAATAAGATAGGGAAAGGCGAAGCCGGCTCCATCCACCCATCTAATCTATTAATTAGCCTAGCGAGCGGTCTGCCTATTCACCCGGAGATTGTCCTATCTAACAAGGGTAAAAGCATCAAAGGAACTCAAGGACAGTCCTGACTTGTTAACTTACTCCGGGAAGAAAAAAGGGTTTACCACCAGAACTCAAGACAAGGCGTTAAAGGGCATTTCTTCTCTTGGGAAAGAAAATAGGACCCGAAAAGCAGTCGGTAAAGGAGAAAAGGCAGGCTAAGCTCCGGGTATTTTTTAACTTCATATAATATAATAAAAGGATACCTTGTTAATGTAAGCTAACCAGCTGGTATCTGCATGCAAATAAAGAGGAACTCCTTACTTACTTAAAGATGCGGTCTACCTGATTAAAGGGGACCCACTACTTTGATCCGTCTCGGTTTAATACTTTATTTTCTTTGATTAAATAAGAGGAAAGCCAAATGAAAAAGAAGTTATGAACGAACGCCCCCTTGCTCTTGGCTTTTTTCTTGTAAATCCACCTACTTCATCATAAATTCTCGAATGGTTTTTCCCAATTGGCGGAGCATTTCGAAGTACTTTCCTCTGTTTCACCCAAAAAGGAGAATGAGATTCTCGCCTCACATCTCAGTTAGCCCTTCCTTTCCTTTAACCGACGAATGCAGACGAGGCTGATTGTATTAGTCTAAGGATAGGAAAGCGGCAGGTGTTTTGCTTGGATGATTGGAAAATAGATTAGAAGACCCACCTCGGGAACCCCGTGAGAGGGAGTTTATTCGTTGGTAAACGTCTTTCATGATTGTTTTCATTCGCAATGGTATGCCCCTAAAGCATCTTCGAACGAAGCTTTTTTAAAGGCACTTGAAACTTTTGCCCAGGGGTTTAGAGCTGTTTGGCTCCGGTATAGACAAGTCAAGTAGTGATGGATATAGAATCCCGCTTCGACGTGGAGTGCGTTTTTTAAAAGAATGGGCGGTCTCCTACTTTATAAAAGAAAATATCTGAAAAAAGGCGAACTGTGAATTCTGCTTGCTACTTGCTCAAGGGTGGATTGGCATGAGGCATTACTTGCACGCATCAGCTTTTGCGCCATGTAAAGCAGAGGAGCTGGCAGTTGATGAAAGCTCTTCTGACCGATAAGAGTGAGTCAGATTCCCAGTAATGAAACCAGCCAAAGAAAAGAAGCGATCAAGCTAGCTAGCTAATAAGTACTTTTCTTTAAGCAGGATTGTTAACCTATTCCTTCCTCGCTTGTTGGTGAGAGTGAAAGAAACTTTCTTCCAACGGTTTTTGGGGATTTTCAAAGTGTGGAGAAGGTGCCCTGAAAAGACCGTTCAAGGTCACTATAGCATTTGGTGATACCCCCCGCCTAAGAGGAAATCAAAATACCAGCCCTCGATCACAGTCAAAAAGTTTTGTAGTTAGACCTCGCCCGCCGCTAGCATAGACGCCCTAGATTTCATCAGGAAGGATGCGCTTTTAGAGAATTGGCAAGCTTACTTCACTGGATTCTTCCCTAACTGTGGGAGAGGGAATCCACGGTTACACGCAATAAAACTGTGCAGGAAAGATGAAATCCTATGTTAAGAGGGTCTTCTCACAGGTCATCTCGAAGAGACGAGCTCACTTTCTCGCGTAAGGGCAGGAAATTTACCCATCCTTAGGAATATTCATTATTTTAATCTAATAGGGCGGCTCGCTTCCTTTCGCCAGCACTCAAGCTTTAGAATTTCCTCATCCCTAGCGCTTGAGCCTCTTACAGAGCATAGATTGCACTCGCTCTTTTGCTTTTCTTCTTTTCCCTTCCCTATAGTTTTTTAGCCACCCGCGGATTGTAAAGATTTGAAAATGGGACAGCTGCCTACGCCAACGATTCTTGTGATTCATCTTTTCTTTTGAAGAGGATTTAATTCAAGGCTGGCACGGGATAGCCAGTTCGGGGGAATTGATTCTCTGATCCTAAGACCAGAGATTAGACTCATATAAATTACCACTCAAGCCTTTTTTTTTTTCTTTCTGATTCTAAATCTGGTACTTCTGTGGTTACTACGTAGTTTCGCGCAAAGGAAAAGCGGCAATCGCCTCGCTTCTCTTTCTTTGTCTAAAGCTCTTAGAAACTTTGACTTTCATCAGCGCTTTGCCTCTTGAGAAAGGAAAGAAAGGGCATCTTTTTAAACTGCTTCGTCTCGTTCGTTTTTCTTTGCAGCTGGAGCAGTGGCTTTACGAGGAAGTTGGTCATTCTCATTATGTAAGCATACTATATACTTTCTTTCTCTATACTATATGGATGGTATGGTGTGCATACAGACTCGCTTTCTTTTCAAAACGACATGTCCTCTTTTTTTTTTACAAGAGAGATGCCCCAGTAAGAGATGTACCGGAGAGGGAGGTTAAGCATGAGTGTTCAGATGCTAATGAAAGGACGAGCAAACCGCAGCTTTTTTATGAAACCTCCTTACGCCGCGTTAATAAGACACTCCTAACTGCTCACGTTAATGATCGATCACCAGAGGAATGATCCTCACTGGCAGCGGTAATAAGACTCAGAATCAGAAGTAGTGGTTGGAAAATAAAGAGCGTCTTCCTGCTACTCTTCTCCTTAATGCTCTTTTGTCTTACAAAACGAAGCGAGGAAAGAAAGTAAAAGAATAGTCTGGAAGAAAGTCGCATATTAAGACGAACAATGCTTTTGTTCCCTTTTCGCGTGAAACTAAATTGATTGAATTTTATGCTTTCATCTAAGCGTGTAAACTTGCTTTTAAATATCCCAAATTGTTTTGAAAGAAGCATAATTGGCTGAGACAGGTGTTTTCACTCAATAGGTTGACGGCCGGCAAGTTCAATTCTCTCCTGACAGAACATACCATGCCAGTATTTTACTGGGCGCTCCTATTGTCACAACTCTGTGTATCAAATCTTTATTCCTTTTTTAAAGGATTTCGTTCGAGCCAAGCCCGAGAATGGCGGCACGAGGCAAAGGGTGTCTCAGAAAAGGTTAGTACAAGCCGGTCCTTTTGGTTAAAATCCAATTTGACTAGTGATTTGAGAAAAATCATGTGCACTTTTTCTTCCAGCCCGCGATTTTAAGACATTAATTCGTCTAAAGCAGTCTTCTATTATTAAGACAAGGAGTGCAATGGAGCAAAGGTCGAGCAAGGAAATGACTTTCGAGCCAAACCCAGGGGCTTTAGCCTCCTGCTCGCTTCATATGTTGGAACTTGACCCAAAGCAGCTTTTTACTTTGACGGGGAAACTGCCTTTCTCTTAAATTCAAATGTGAATTTACTAGTAGAATTAAGAAGGCATTCTTACCTAAAATCCTGGCAAACTGTAATTTTACACTCTTCGATTTAGATTCACAGGTAAAAAACTGAAGTGCAAGAAGTCTAATTCCTGAGCCTGCACCCAAGCTTTTTTTACCTTTTCGACCCAATCTAAAAAAAAAGGACCCTAATCCAGGGACTGACTGGCGTATCGATCTTAACCTTTGGTGGATTGCTTTCAATCCGAACTTTAGAATAAGATTTTAGTTTTTTAATAAAAAGCAAAGCTTCTACTGATACCACCCGTATTGCAGCTAACTCTCCAAAAAACGTTCACACGAGGCCCTTCTTCGATTTAGATTGTCCGCTAAGCGAGCGGTTAGCCTGATCTTCTTTTCGTTTCTATTCGGCTGAATCCTTTTTCGTTAATTAAATTGTAGCCAATTCAAAGAATAATGCAAATACAGGAGCATAAGCAACTGCATTATATAAAAAGAAAGTAAAGTGTGGTCCAGTGCTAACAGGCGTCTTAACAGGGTAAGGTCGCCCAATTACTATGCTTTCGGCAAAGTATAAGATTTCTGTGAAACCTTTTTGCTCCTTTAGGGAATGGAAAAAACTACCCATGATTGGACGAAAGAAAAAAGCATCCTTCATATAGAATAGAGTTTATCATGCCGCAAAGAAGACTGCTTTAGAGAGGTCCAAGGCGCATAAATAGTAATTCAAAGTGTGTTCCACTCAAATACAAGACGGCTTTCGTACGCCTACCCTCTCTTTTTACCATGGTTGAATTTGAATTTCAGAGGCAAAAAAACTAAAAAACTGAAAGCCTCCCTTTGACTTGACTTTATATGAACTAGGAAAGATTTTAGGAGAGTTCATAAAAGAGAAAAAGGATGCTGATGCTTCTCAGGGGTCTTGTCCAGATTCAACTAGAGCTGGAGAAGGCTTTGTCTAGCCAAGTACCCGTACCGATAATCTAATGGTAGAAAATCCTAGCTTCCAAGCCAAGCATAGTAAATCCTTGTTAACTGGGAGTAAGGTGCCCGTTATAGCACCTGTGCTTGCACGCTGGCCGAATGCTTACTTTGCCTCTCGCTCGAAGAGGAAAACCCTTTACTTTCGTAAAGGCACTCTTAAAACGAGATCCCTAATGAAATTGGTATTGTTGCTTACTCAAGTTACTTTACTAGTGAATCAGACTAGAAAGAAATCAAAAATGCCCGGGGGAGGTTTAAAGCATGTAAAGTACTATGGAAAAAAACGCCGTTCCTATGTCAGACAAATTCATGCATAAGAGTCACGTTAGGCCATGTGCGAAGGTCAGACCATTAGAGAGATATGCTTTTGTTAAGAAGAAAGGCTTCTGAAAGCGATTGAGATTTTTGGCGAGGAATATGTTGATCAAGTGTTTGCCTTTTTAGTTGAGAGGTGTGATGTGCCCGTCCTTTCCGTGGGGAAAGAATCATCCATAATGGGAGGGGTCTCTTTCTTCATAAGAGTAGCTTCGTCCAGTAAAGGGAGCGCTTTGCCCAGTTATAGCTTCTATTATTTAAATAGTGGGGTTTGTAAAACCTTTTCATCGAACAGGGACGCTCTTAGCCTCGGTTTATCGGGCCATCAAGCATGGAATCTGCTACCATTTTCCGCAACGGGTCGGTTTTTAATGAAAACATATGCTGGGTCGAAAGGACTTCTGCCTTTTCCTATACTTAATGAGCAACCCTATCTAGCTCTAGGTAGGGGGCTTCCTCTCACTCATCAACAACGGCCTTTACCTCTGCTTCTGTTTCAGCTCGTTCATTAGTATCGATCGCATCTTTAATTGTAGGAAGCTTTTTTTTTTCAAGCTCAGTTCCCTCTTCCATTAGATCTTATTTGTAAACGCTCGATATTCATTTACAAAAAGCGTGAGACCGAGTTCGTACCCCCCGAGGGAGAGATTAAAACACAGCATTTTCTTGCTTTCGTGGTACTTTCCAGTTGTAATCTTTGTCTGTAACTCTCGACGAGGTTTACATCTATTCCTTTCGAACTTCTAATGCGGAAAGCTACTAGTTAAAAGCCATTCGCGAAATAGATGCGCCAATAATGTGTTATAGAATGCAGGGTCTCAAAAGTGTGGTTTCTAGCTGCAAAGTGCTACTTTTAGGGTTCGACACGCGGATGGCCATTTCTTTTTTTATTTGAATTCGAAGAGCGTAGTTTTTCCCGAGAATAATGCAAAAGTAAGAGTAAGAGGTTGGGCCAATGATTTAAGCAGGAGCTTACCTTGACTCCTTCACGGGCATACCTCTTGTGAAAATAGATCCTTGTCATATGTGCATTAAGCTCACGCGAGCAACAGCTGCTGGAATGGGGATCCCAGGGGGCTTGCGCGATATAGTGAAACGAGGCCGGGAGGTATCAAAACCCCAGAATTTGCGTTGTTTCAAGGCTGCACGTCCTATGTTTGCAGACTTCATTCCTTTGTTCAAACCATCGGTAAAAAAGTCTTCCCCGAGCATCGCCTGCAGTACTTGGGTTTCGCCGCTTTTAGAAGAGCGGGCTCCATTGTGAGGCTGCCTTCCCCTTACATCATAACCACAAGCACACCTTCTACATATATAGTAAAGAAAAGCAGAATTTGATGTCCTTTATCTTTATAAGGTGGTTTTTGCCCGAATATCCACAATTTAAAATAAGGTATACCCACGCATAAAGGGGGGTTTGGAAACGAAGCTTTTGGGCATCATAATCCCTCTCTTTCTAGTCGAGCCATTTCACCCTCTCTTTTTTCGGTATTGAGTTGAAGATAGGTTCACGATTGCTTGTCCAGTATATTTTTTATATCTTAATAGGCAGCTACCCCTATCTAGAGTTAAAATGAGGCCTTTGCCTTGAATATGTTTTTTTCGGCTGGGAATGATGGTGGAAAGAAGGTACCTTTGGCAGCGGAGGAGGGCTTCGTCTTGCTCATATCAGATCAGTAGGCGGATCCGCAGCTCGAACTAGATCAGTGACAGGCAGTAGGCTTACTCGCTTGTCTTTTCCAAGAGCCATAGAGAATGGTGTGGAGCAAGAGAAGTCTTTATTAGCGAAGGGTTCGCCTTTGTACAGTAAAACCTGCACTTTTGGGACAAGGAGCTATTTCATTGACGCGGGCAAGTCACTTCATTTACGGGCGAAGCGTACCTTTTGCACGATCCTGTCATTGCCCTATTTATTACTTCAAGCTTCAAGAAGAAAGCATTTTTAGAGAAAACTCAATCCCACTCTGGTGCACTTTGTTACTTTGTTTCTTGATTCACGCAAGTACTCCTATAAGTACCTAAGTCTGGCGTTTCCAAGGAAAAAGTAGGAAAGACTCTATTTTTCATGTCAACCGTGAATCCGGTGAGCTGATCCTATTCCAATTCTAATAAGGGCTCAGCTCTATATTGGTACCATGTCTTTTTGTTTGAAAAAACTCCAACCATTTGACGCGTACACTCATATATTATATATCATATTAAGGTTAAGGATTTATGGATCTTAACCGTTCCACCGTCAGCATCTGTTTCTTCGTTGGTGTCTTTTCTGATCGAAACCATCTCCGATTCCACCTACCCTTTACGTTGGCGTGGGATCTTCGCTGTAATTATATTCAGCCGACGTTGAAAGGAAGCTAACTAGTAAAGGCAAAGGCTCTTTCATTCAGTATAATCCGTAAGTGAACTCGGAGTATGCTCTCTGGATTCCCTTAATTAAAGACAGACGCTATTAAGACTTTTTACATACATTCAGGGATAATCAGAAAGAAAAGAGAGGCTTCCGTCTTTAACATACATGAAAAACGAGAAGAGAAGGCTCTCGTTAATTATCCGATTCCTTCCTCTCCGAGGATCCTGGAAAAAGGGGGTAGGCCCTTTACTTTACTTTAAAATTTTAGGAATCAGGCACAGGTTCTACTCGAATCACCAATTAAATTTTCATTATAGTCACTATCCGTGGAATCTATTTCTATTCGGGGGAAAAAAGCCTCAAGCTACCTATTCTAAGGTGAGAGTCTTTATATCGATGAGGAGGCCTAAGCCGCTCGTGGGGTACCGTAACCAACCCGCCTTCTATTCTAAATTCTAAAACTAAAAAAGAGAAAAAAAGGTTGCTGGCTTGACTTCATGCATAAAGAGGAGCATTCTTTCGGGCCGATAACAAGACTTTCGCTGGATTTTTTCTATGAAAAATCTTAATCAAAGCAGGGAATTTCGTCATAAATTGTTCAAACGCGGGCAAAGAAGAGTCAAACCAAGCAAGTTAGTTTCGCCCCTACATTATAAAGTAACTGCTCTCGCACCGTCGCTTCATTGGTAACCCGATCAACGAATTTAGAGATTTCCAAATAACCTCTGGACAATTTGCGATAAATTAAATTGAGTTGCTTGAAGAATTATCCACGAAAAAAAGAGATTTTGGACAAAGCGGCATTTTCTAGGGCATCTTGTTGGGCAGAGTCCATCGCGAGAAAGTCTTCGTTCAAAGTCAAGCAAGTATGTTGTGCCACGATTGATCGAAACCTACTATTTTTTTTAACTTGCAAATGGTGCAGCTTTGTTCCGAAAGGACTACTTTCGAAAGGGCATAACCAACGAAAACAAGGGGGGCAAGCTTGGGGCGCATCTGCTCGAATAAGACTCCTGTATAAAAGTACTACTGTACATTGTGTGGTATTTTCTGGGGAAAAAAGTCCACAATAAAACTTCAAATGCAATGCACAAAACAAAGTAGGACTCAAAGTGCCATTCATCGATGCTTTTTTAGTTCATGCTCAACCGGTTCGTTTGTTACATTTGACTTGAAAAAAGAATAAGAATTGTTTTTGTAATTTAATGATGGGCATACGTTATCGAAATGCACCTAAGACTCCAGATCACGTGAAAAGTGCCCCACGCGGATCCATAAAGGTAACCACTTCGATTTTGCTGTAGAATTTGTTTGAAAAACCGTAACTGGTGAAAAGTCCGACTGCTCAAAAAGGCTCGCCTGCCTCCAGAATATGCCTAACTATTCCTAGATATGCCCTCGTTAACCATAAGAATACGTCCTACTAACCCTACGCCATATCGCGAAAAGAGCTTGTAGCCGCAAGCAACACTAAAAATAGTGGAAGCGTCTTTCGATACCCGTTAGTACTTCTCTGGGAAAGTTAAAAGAGGTAGACTTTGGTAGTCTTTTTTTCGAATAAGCGCCTTCGACTTTAGGATCTTTTCCAACTTTTGATGATTCTACATCACGAGAATCGAGACTCAGGGATTAACCCGACCAAGTGGGATCGTATGGTTAGGTCCGAGCTTTCTTATTATGTTATATAGGCGCGATTAAAAAGAGAGGTATGATTCCTCAAGCTCAAGCGCAAATGAAAGTCAGTACGCATGCCACAGCGATTAAAAGTAGAGTTGCGCGACGCCTAAGTTTCGAGAAGGTGAATTACATCATATAGACTGATCGAATTCGGAAAAAAAGTGGTATGCATCCTAGCATGACAGGGTTCAAAATCTGGAAAGAAAGTAAAGCAAGTACAATTCAATCCAGCTAATGAATTGATGGTGAAAGAGGTTCTTGCGTTGGAATATGTCTCTATGTATCTAATGAACCAGGTGGACCAGGACAAAAACTCCCGAAGAAGGCACACACACATAGCACAAGAAAGAAAATTCATCGGGCTACTTTCCTTGAACAAAGCATACGTAGGCCTTGGCTTCTATCAAATCTAATTCAACACGGGTCAAAGTCGCTTAAGAAAAGCAGGCACTAGACTCACTTCAAGCTTCATTACCACTAAAAAGCGGAAAACGCCCCGGAATACAGCTTTTCTTTGTTTTCCTTGAAAAAGCGGTTTGATTTGCCGACCACGGACCCCCCTTAAATAGCAGCATATGGAGTGAGGAAAATGTTAACGAGGAGGGGAGCTAACGAGCGTAGTCTTTAGAGTAAGGAGAGTAAGGCGAATGTGTTGAAGATATCAGGATATCCAGGAATAAAATGCGTCGAGAGATCCTCTTCCCCCTTCTTTCCTTATTGTAAAAAACCCTATAATCGACCGAGAGCGCCGGGTCAATAGCGGTGAGTGAAAGCAGGTTGGGTTTAGATCTTCCAGTTGAACCTTCTTACAAAAAAAGGTTTAACCGGGGGTGCGAAAGCATGGGGAGCGAAGAATGTAGGGTCGGAGAAAAGTTGCCCCTCGTATAGCAGTGCGCGTAAGAACTTCTTGGAAAAAGGAAGTGATCGAGCGATGAGCACCAGTCCCTGTCCCTAGAACTTTAAAAGAAAAAGCCTTCGCAGGCACGCATCCTCGGACTCGCTATCTGTATCTGATAAATTCAAGTTTCATGAGGGGGAGTTTTTCTCTCATGATGTCGTGTAAAGAGCTACGCTTATGGAATTGGTTTTGAGGGGGACTTGGCTAGAGAGGGACGCCTTTTCAAGCCAAGGTTAATGGAATTGAAACTGAAACTTATGTAACTGAATTAAATAACCAGGCGTCGGGTTAGGGCTCTGACACGCGATCGGAGCAGCTATATGTAGTGGGTACCTTCCTTTTTTATTATTAATGTGGCATCGGATCCAGAACAAGAGGCCCAACCGGAAGAATGAGTGAGTCTGGAAGAACTCAAGAGTACGCGGGAGGGACATTCTATACATAGCTGAAAAAAAGGTAAGAGAACTTGATTGAAGTAAGGCACCTAACGGGATTACTCCTTAAAAATGGGATTAGACAAAGCAAAAGCAGAGAAAGCTTTCCTTTAGGCAGAAGTTGGTTTCATCGGTAGAGCATTCTCGATAAGCTCGAGAAGTCAGATAATTGATTTACCCATATATAATCGAAGAAGCTTTTCTGGTCAAGCGGGGTTCGGATTTTCCTCGTAGTCTCATACTGGCACTCTGTGAAGTAAGATCTTCTTTAACTTTCTTTTACTAAAGAAGTCAGGCAGGAGCCACTTATGATTTGAATTGCCACTTTTGTCTAATAAACCTATATTTAAGATTTTAGATGAGCTTTGTTTCAAGAAAGCATTTTTAAAAAGCCTTTCTCTGCTCTTGCTTTTTGAAGTTCAAGAGGAAGAAAAGAGGTAATGAAGACTTATCCCATCTGAGGCTGACCCTCCCATGTTACCCTTGAAAAAAAAAAGAGGGAAGTTAGGGAAGCAGGTAGAACCTTTTAATCTATGATGAGCTTCCCCCACGACTCCTATTTTCTGAGTTTAAATTTTTTTTGAGATCTCTTACTACCCCTTTTTAAGATGCATTGAAGATTAGGGTACTCTCTGAAAAAATGTGAACAAAAGACCTCAGATAAGGGGTGGGGCCTGCAACTGAAGATTAGAGCGCCTCTGAATGTACGCTCACTCAAAAGGACTGTCTCAAGCGGATTTGCTTCCTTAAGATCGAAAGACATGTCGCTTCACCAGCTACTCCTCCTTTTAGTCGAGGTTTTACCCCTTCTTCTTTTTTATCTTCTAAGGTCGCGCGTAACAAAAGAAGAGGCTGGTTTTGGGTCAAACAAAAGGAAGATGATCAGCACTTCTCAAACGAAAAAAGTTTCATTTTTACTAGGACAATTCCAAGTTTTTTTACGATTTCCACTTGAGGAGTTTAGTGCTCTCTTGCACTCTCCCGTTAGCTGGGCACTTCGACCCTTTTTTTGCACAAGTACACCAAGCAAGGTTCGATAACCTCCTTCTTGGGAAGTCTCGCTCGAAGAAGTCGGTAAAGAAAGCCAAAAGACGAACGAGCAAAGATTAGCAAAACGCAAGAGGTGCTTTTTTCTTTAACTTGCCCCTCTTATAAACCAGAGTGACTTGGCTTTGTCTTGCTTACGAAAAGAGTCGGTACCTTCCTTCCTTACTAAGACTAAGAAGAGGAGCTTTTGACTTCAAACTTTTTTTACTTAGGCGAGGAAAGAGAGCCTTCAAAGGCTCCGTTGGAGTCCATCTTTCTTCGACGGGTACCCTTGTAAAGCTGCCGAATTAAGTACCTTTTCCCCTAGAATCCCTTCATTTAAGTGGTTAATTAACGGTGGCGTCTCATCTTCTCATAGAGTCGCATCTCTTTCTTTAACCTCAGTTCGCGAACCATGAACAACTCAATGCCCCTTTTTCTTTGCTTTCTCCGAGTATTTACACTGAAATCGAAGAGCAAAGTCTGCCAATAGGAAAAGAAAAGTGAATTACCATATGTTAAGGCCTAAAATCCTAAAAAATTCTTTAAATTATAATCGTGCTTTATTTAAAAATTTATAACAAGAAAGCCCCAAGCCCTGCATCTGCTCCCCTAAGTCTCCTTTCCCGAGTGGTCGACCTCCCTTATTTTCTTTCTCAGCCTTTTTTTTTAGATGCTTAGTGGGTTGCTTGCCGTTGAGGGATGTCCTATTTTTTCTTAATCTTCTTCTCTTCAGAAGCTTCACAAGCGAGTGAACCCAGTCTACTCGTCTTCTTTTTTACCTTAATGCGAGGATCTCTGGAATTTATAAGAGTCAGAGAAGGTGTATACCTTCAAGAATTCTTTTTTCAAATTGAGTCGAGAAAAGAAAGAAAAATTTAACAGGGAAATGGTATAAAACGAATGAAGCTTCTTTTCTTACTTCCTCAAAGCCGCATGCTCATCTCCTTGATTAAGACTCAAAAGTTTCCTGAAATTACAAGAATGCTCCTGGATTACACTCTGCCTTAGATATCTATGAATTGTGGGCCGATCAATCGTTTGAAAGTCAAAAGATAAGAGGAGACTGCCCTAGTCTAGCATGTAAAGTAAAGATCTGAATTCACTAGCTAGCGTATGGTAAGGGGTTCTGACCCAAGCATATTCCTTATCTTCTTAATAACTTGAAAAATTCATTCATTTCACTCGATCCCGAGCAAGGAAATTCTGTACGAGAAAAAAACTTGGTACATCATGCCCTAGCGCTAAAGCGTCACTCCTTTGAAGCAAGCTACGAGCTTATTCTTCGATTTCTATTATAGGATCATCCCCAGAAAAAATAGAGAGACTTACTTATGATAGATAAAAGTATTCTCTGTCCATGGATTTTTCTTCGCTTGTTCGAGGTTCCTTCGCTAACATTTATTTCACTCGTTATTTGATTGCTTTTAAATTGGTCCATTAGAGATTAGAGGAAGGCAGCAAGCAAGCTTATGAAAGGGGAGTCTCAGAAAGAGGATCAGAAGTGACTGAGATTACCTCTACTTCAATAACAATAAGAGGAGGATGGGCCTTATATAATACAAGAAAATCTAAGTGGACTACGTAGGTAACGAGATCAATATGATTCTACAGCAAATTTAGCAGTTAAAGTCTAAGTCGGAAAGTTGGGAAAAGCGGGGCGCACCCTCTTGATCTGAGTTCTTTCTTTTTCTCTTTGAAAGCAGAAGAATATTTATTTGTCGACCCTAAACAAGAAAGAGAGGGATTTACTTCTTAGATTTAGATTACAAGAGTTTTCGGGTTGAACGACCTATCATAATGATTAATCGGGGTGGGATGAACCAATCACATCTTTCTTTTCTTTTTTCCATCTTACTACTTGGCATGAAACCCCTCTTTGCTTGGAAGTTAACTTTGCTTTTAGTTGCGGAATTTATCAGCCACTCCCATCTCATCTCAACGGAAGGATCTCACCACGATAGGTGTTCTTTTTTTCTCAGGCTCTTGCTCAGACTGTTATCATTTGGGAATAGATATGCCTGATCCTGGAAGACTCGCCTGTGTCTTTGGCTGTCAGCTTTGCTTGAATTCATGTTCATTGCTACACCTGCTTGCTAAAAAGTCCTTAACTGAAGAGGTAACGGCGTCTTTTGCTTTCTTTCCTGTCTTCTTTCGCTGTTGTTCGAAAGAAGGGCTCACCAAAGAGCTTGCCTTTGTCCTTGCTGTATCTAGCGGAAAGATATGGGGGATAAGTGGGATCAAGGATAAAATTTTCGAGAACGGAAGCAGGAATAATCACTTTTTTCTAGTCTTGCTTGTGCCCATCATCCTCAATTTGAAATCCCGCACATGCACTAGTTAAGACCGTTAGATCGACCGTAACCTACCCCAACGATTGAGAATATCTTTCAAATCTCCGTTCCGTTAGGCGCGCTTTCAGGAAGAACATAGAATAGTATAGAGTCGAGCGGTTTTGAATACCACGAGTTTTCTTAGAACTTCATAAGAGAGTCAAGGGTGAAGCGCCCGGTTCACCTCGAAGCACGTTAACTACTTTTTTCATAGAACATAACCTTTCTTTGTCTTTGACTCATTATCGGGATTGACCCTCGAAAAAGATCTATGTAATAAGTTTATAGATTGTATAAATTCAATTGAAACAAGAGAGCTTTATCATAGGACTTGACTTCTGTTTAAAAAAAATCGAAGCAATAAGATTCAAATTTTATTCATCATGTGACTGCTAAAGGTTGAAATAGGTAAAGGATGAACTCCCCCTTATAGATGGGCCCGAGGGAAGTGGGCTGACAGATCTGAGGAATGCTCGTGTCCAGCGGACCCCCTTTCTTTATTTCATCCCCAAAAGATGCAACGGACGAAGTCCCAGGTTAAAATGAAGATGTTTTGGTCGAGGGTAGGGGGGTAGAATGCTGATTCAGAAAGAGGTTTAGAAGGGAGAAGGGTAAGGAGCCCAGGTTTGCCCGAAACCACTCTCCCGCGGTTCAATATCCGCAATCTTACTTTTGAGAGCTTGGTTGGCTAGATTATTATGCGGAATAAAATTTACTGGCGGATAACAAGTGATCTGTTCTCTCTTTGCGGAATGACGGAGGTTTCGCCCCTTTGACTAACGTTCGAGCTTCCTAAAGCCCTTACCTAACGCCTAACGGACGGCTAGTTCTGTTTTACATTCTGCAGTTTGGTAGGTATACAAACGAAATCAACGAAATAAGTGGCACAGCCCAAAGGGTCTGAATTACCCGCCCAGTTGTCTTGTCCGTTGTTTCTGCTCGTTTACTTCCGTTATAAATATAAATCACCCGTTCCTAGAAAGCATCTTCTGCTCATAAACTAGACTTGTGAATGCCATTTCAGTCTCAGTAAGAGTCATCCAACGCAGTAATTCTTATGAAGTGCATTCCGTTCAATATCAACAAGTAAGTAAGGAAGAGGAAGAAAAGAAAGCGTATCATCTATTCCGGAAGGAGCATCCGGAAAAAAGCAGCTTTCCACAATAACAAAAAGAATCCGAGGCATTCTCCGAGGTAGAACAATCCTTTCAAGAGGAAAGTGCAAGTGGAGCTATTTCGGTCAAAGTCAAAGATGGAGTGTCTTTAGCCGAAGCGGATGAAGTTGAATAAGCTTTTGAAGACAGGCTGGTTCCATCCATTAGATTAGAATATTTTACTTAATAATAAAAAGAAATAAAAAGTCTTCTCCTCTGGTTGATGATTGGATACAATAGTCTTGATTGATGATCGATCCTTTAATCCATCCTTTTTCTCTTATCCTAAAAAAGACGCAAATTAAAGCACATGTTCCAAGTCAACTGTCTCCTTTGACTTATAACTTCATTCTTATCCGAGTATTCGCTTCGCCCCTCTCGAAATCAAATGCATTTCTTGCTGATGTGTCAGCCGGTTCGCATACATTAAATATAAATAATAAAAGAAACATTTCTAGTAGAATAGGTTCGTAGCTGTAGAAGTCGTTGTCTCTGTTCCTGAACTCAAATTCAATAGGAGACCTTGTTTCGACCCTTACCTTAATATAATGGGCGGGAAAGCTTTATCTATTAAAATTCTAAACTAAAACAAGAAGCAAGCTCTTTCTCTTGTTGAATCTTCCTTGCTTTCCCGCGAAATAAATTTATTCTACTATCGGTATAGTGTTGTGATACCTGCCCAGACCCATTCTTCTTACTTCTCATCTTGAGATAAGAAAGATGACCAAGAAGATGTCCTTTCTTGCCGCAGCAGTCACATGTCTTGAAATGCAAGCAGGCTTTTAGATTGTGATTCTTACAATGAGAGTCCATAACTTCTTTGTCTTCTCGCTTGGACCATCTAACCTCCCTTTCTCTGCCAATCCCCTTGAGAAAGATCAGAAGCCCGGGTACTCTGACCAAGCATCTTTCAATTTGCCATAGTCTTCAATTAGGCTAGTCCCTTGTTTTTTTATTGTAAAGTCTAATTGTCAAATCATAAAGAGTGAGCTAGGCTTTCAAAAAGACCATGTTAGAAATGCTAGCTTCTTTTTTCGTAGCTGCGCCTTTGGGGTCTGTTCAAAAACTGAGACAGGAGAGCAACTGCTATTGAATTGGGTCCCAAGCCCAAGCAAGCTCCACTTTGTTATGGTCTATCCTGTCTGCTTCATTTCGAGCGAAATCCTTTGAAAAAAAAAAAAAGCATCGGTTTGCTGAGCCGGTAGTTTTTTCCCTCTAACCCTGGAAAGAGGAAAGGAGATTGCTTGGGTTCTTGGTCAAGATGTTACTTCCCGCGAGTCTGTAAACTTTCCTTTGCTCAGATCCGGCGCACCTAGTTTCTCCCTCACTCAGTGCCAACGCATTATCTCTGATGAAGAAACGAAGCCTACTTAATATAAGAGACCGAAGCGTTTTCCTTCACGTGCTTTCGACGAAGCGAACTGATATAAGTGGCTAATTGAATGCTTTTACCTTTTCCTTGCTTCTTAGATGTGAGCAAAGGGCATTGAAACTACTGAGATTCATTAGATTCACTCTACCTAAGAAGGGAACCAAGCCTATGCTTTGCTTTTGATGTTAAGTCGTTTAATCCAATTTATACGTGATCTCTTCCGGAACAGCTCTGAAGCAGACGAGCCTCTCGCCTCAAGGTTCTCACCCCACGGGCACTTTCCCGCCTATTCCTTTCCTTTTTAGTCGAGCTTTATAAAAGAGTCCGCCCAAATGAAATATTTCCAACCGGACTTCTGATTGAATTTGAATTTCCTTTCATGATGTACGTGCTTTAGAAGAAGGGTTAGAAGGGTTGCGATGACTTCATGATGGGGTTTTGCAATTGAAGTCTTTAAGGCATGTTCTCGAACCAGACCCTGCCCGCTGTTTTGGAAATCTAACCTTCCGTCCTCACTCAAGTTCTTACGTACCGCTCTTTGATTGGTCTGTCTTCTTTCTATAGCCTATGAGCAGTCTCCTTCTTCCTTCATAAAGTCTGAAATCCATCCCAGCAATCGAAGCATTCTGTCTAAACGGCCCTAGCCTTTAATCCAATTCCGTGGAAAAGTAGTCTGATAAGTGAAGCTCTGTTTCGTCTTAAAATGCAAGCTCTTTCATACGCTATCCTTTTAACAGTTCTTTTTGATTTGATGAAAGACTGCTTCTTTTTATTACCTGTCTAATGCTTTCTTTTACTAAGATAAAGGCTTTGAAGACTCAGATGATCTATCTTCCACTCATTCTCATTTGCTTTTTGGAAAAGGGCTTTTCTTTCATGCCAAAGCAGTCTTTCAACCAAGCAAGCTTAATCCTAACCTCAGACAAGTGCCGCGGCCCCCGTAGTATTTTAAGAGACTGAACTCGTCCCCAACCTCAGAGGCAGACTTTGACCACAGAATTTATTTTGTAGGATGCGCTCAATCTCGACCCCTCCTTACCTTCTACTGCTGCTCCCATCAAGAAAGATAGAAAGGCAAAGTTAATCGTATTTAAAGACGAGCGGTTAAGGAGAGGAGCTTGTTAGCCTACCTGATCCATATTCAGTTGAAACTTTTCTCGAATCATTCGAGTTCTATCTTACTTCTTCGGGTGGAGAGCTTAGGTAAGGCGGATAGGATGTTTACCCTGTTAATCGGTTTTACACCTCCCGCTAAGATAGTAAGTAAGGCAAGAGGGGAATAGAGATTGAGATCCAATTTTGGAGCCTACTTAGAGTCAGAGTCAGCTCCTTCTTAACCATGAGCTAGATCCAGGGATTTCTCCTTCTAAATTTCCCCGGAAGAGGTACCTTTAAATTAAATTATATTCAAAGGACAAAGTGCGCTAGAGGCAAGGAAAAGAATCTTTGGAGCGATCTCACTCTTTTTGGTCCAACCTACAAGCCTTTAATAAAGCTGTATGGAAGAGGACGGTGTGAGTTGAGGAAGGAAAAGTGATGAGCTGGCTTTGATGTGCTTTTGGGGGAGAATGGGATATTTTTTTTTCTGATTTTCCTTCATAGAGAACCAAAGCCTTTGAGATTCATGCGGATTCTCTGTAAAATCGACATGTTTTTGGCAAAAAAGTCCTTTGTTTGGGCTCGAAACAGAGCACGCTAAACCTCTTCCTTGTCTAATTGCTTTTCATCTCTCTTTCTTCCAAACCAAACCGGGACTCCCTTCTTCCTAGACGGTATTCATCTTTCCTCTCCTATACAGTCGAGTTCTTTCAGACATTCCTTTCTTTCTATACACAATTTGTTGTAAATAACAAAGGGATGGGCGCCCCATCTACAAAATGAAGCTAAAAAAGCAGATACAGATCCGGATGATTTGGCAGTTGCTGTCTCACCTGACCCTGAAGGCAAAACATTTGCTGAGAAAGGTGAGAAATATGATGACGTCGAATTGAGGCGCAGGCCCCATTCATTATCTTTATCTTACTTTGGAATCCCAAGAAAGAATAGACTCGCTTTTATGCAGCTGGACAAGGTAAGAAATTAGTTGGACTTTGAGTTAGGCTTCACTAGGGAAAGATATTTGAAAAGATTCCTCGATTGTGAGCACCTAGCTTTTTTAGGAATCGTGAAACCGAAGTTTGGCTTTTTGGTTCATAGCATTTTGTCTTTTCCGACCTTGGTTTTATCTTTTTTCTTATTCTAGGGCATTTTCAGGAAAGGGCGTCTGTCCAAGCAGAGGGAAAACTTTTGAGTAAAGGTTCTAAATAGTAGCACCGGTTACACGCCAGTTGAACTGGAACCAGCCCCCTTATGTATGAATTGGGTAGTGTATGCGAACGAAAAGAGTTGACTAATGGATACACTGGCTACCAAACTTATTAATAAGGTAGATTCAAAAAAGACATCAGATTCAAAGAAAAGGACACTTTCCATCTCTGGTTAGACCAGTCGGGTTGGAGACAACGCCCTTATGGTAAGAAATAGGAGATTCAAGATTAGTATTGAATTAAAGACTCGTATTGGAGATAGAAGTGGGAAAAAACGTCATAAGCCTCAGGAGAAAGGCTTGACTCTCTTCTTTCGGACGAATTACAGTCTATAGTTTGAATCCATCTGGTATTTGACCAGGTCAAGGGGCAATTCCTACTAAAACCCCTATTACGAGGGCATGCCGGATGTCGGGCAGAAAAGTCATTCACATGAGCAGAATGCACTTAAGCACCGTCTTCTCGTCCCTTACTTGGAATATAGGATCCTATATTATTCCTCGCTTCAATCCTCAATCACGACCATAACATCAGAAAAGTCAATCAATCATTTATGCTAGTTGAGCCTTTTCTTTATGGGCGACTCTCTTTAGTAAAAATATCTTTTCGTACCTCTTACACCCTTTAATTTCAAAGAAATCATGGGATGCAAAGCATTTAAACAAGTCAAGGAAGGAGCCCCCAGGGAGAGTGCTAATAGAGGGAGATACAGATGAATCAACTCCCCGCGCTGGTACTTAGATAAAAAAAATGTCCTTATAGTAGGTACTAAATTCCTTTCAAGGATCTAGCTAGCCTGTTTACTCTTTCTATGCGCTGCATCTATTTAAAAAGACAGATAGCGCGGATATGATCATTTACGCTTCCTCTTTCCTTCTCTTGTAAGTATACGTCAGCTCTTGCTACCAAAGGAGGTAGTACAGCGAGCTCGGTTCATTGTACACTCTCTTCCTTTGTTTTATACAAGAGCAGTTGCCTCCGCGCTTACCATTTTTCTTTATACGAATCTGTTTCAGCTGTAGCTTTTTCCTACCTTTGTGATTCCATCTTCGATTGGAAGCCTTTTTTCATTGATTGTTTGCATTTAGTGCTTCTACTACGCTAAGTAAGTGAATGCCTTCTTGATTGAAGAATTGCTGACTCTACTGAATTCCCAGAATGAGTTGAAGTAGAAGGTTTACCTCCACCATCGGCCTTTCAAGGACCAACTTCCATTAATTTTGGGCTAAACGCTCGTATCGGGTGTTTACGAGGGCTAGGACAGGTTTTGTTTTGCAGTCTTTCTAAAGTAAGAGTAAGGGTCGCTCCTCTACTAATAAGCCAGATCTTCCAAAATCTCTTTTCTTTGTAAACTTCATTTCTAATCCTAAGAAAAGGATCCTTATCTCATTAGAGCTATATAGTAGATTCCTGGTTATAGATCAAAAATGCTAAAAGAAGCGCTGAGCATTAAATAAGCATAGTTATTAAATTCTCTTAGTGAATCTTCTTCAGATTTATAAGTCATTAATGAAAGGTCTTCGGTATAATCCTAACAAGATTAACAGCGGGATTTAGCCTTTGCTGGGCTTACTCTCGTGTTCAGTCTTTTCAATATCGGACTATATTATGACTTTGATGCCTATCCGAACAGGGCTCGTTCCAACCTTCCTATCTTAATAAGGGCACTTTTTCTCTTTCCTGTTAGAGTCAAATCCATCTCGTCAAAGGTCTTCTGAATCTCCTCCCGAGTCTACCAAGCCTGCTAACAAGTCTATGAATCCCCGAACCCAGTTTCATGATTTTTTCTTTTTAATTGTGTTCCAATTCTATGGAATCCCGCTTCTACTATCCTTCCTCGGATTATTCCCCTTTTAATTTTATGCTTATGGGAAACTGCCTTCTAGCTGACTATCTAAGCACTTCAAACCACAGTAGGTGCTACGGAACTACTTATTTTTTCCCACCCAGTGGGCTACCTGATTGACTGTCGAACCACTTCAAGTAAACAAAAGAACCCTTACTATATTAAGAATTTTCATGGAGCCAGTCAAGACTGGGATGATGTATTTTACTTATGATGATGTATTTTACTTATATAGAAGAAACTTAAGACCTAGAACAGCGTCCGATGGATTGGATTCACAGAATTGCAGTCTTAGTTTGATTCACGATGTCCGAGAAAGAGCCGAATGATAGAACTTCGGTTCTAGTGCGATAGGATAAAGTAGTATGTTTTGAGCAAACTTATTGCGAGACCACCCAACCAAGAAAACCAAGTTAGCCGGGAACCTAAGAAAGAAATAAAAGGCGGCAAGTTGGATAATTGACACAAGTCAAACTAAGGAAGATCGCTATAGTGAAGGAGAGTAACCTGATTTCCCTGAACCAATCAAAGCAGTACTTGATGCCCAAACAAAATCCTAGAGTTGAAGAAAGGGATGCAGAAGACAAGGTCAAGTCGAAGAAGCATTTGCTGGCGAGACGGGTTCTTAACTCGATGCATTAGTGCCAGTGACGTTTACTGAGATAGACTCGTTGGGTTTTTTCAATGCAATGTTTGAGTCAAATCCAAAGAATGGGCAATTGCAACAGCCTAACTATTAGAGTTAATGTAAATGAGGATCAATCAAGATTAAGCAAAGACAAGGAAGCCCCCGGTAACAGCATTATCACTACGTATCCTTCACTCGCTTCATTGGCTTGTTCAATCCGCGGTGCCGTAAGGAAAGAGTGTGAGTGTACCGATCGTAGAGTAAGGTGGTTATAGCGGGAAGTGCCACTGGGGGCAGCTTTTCAAACGAATCAAAGAAGCACCGAACGGGCGTACGGAACGGGTGTTGGTGACTTTGCTGGCGTAGGATACGGGGCGAGTTTTTTTTAATCCTTTATCGAAACAGTTTGATTATAGCCGGCTTAGTGCTATCTTTGCCCTTTGCGTTTTTCTCGGCAACTCGCTCCGTATACTAAATATAGGGCTCAAACATCTACTTGCTCCCTCTCGTCCCGCTCTTGTCGTGGAGTCGCTTTGGCCATATGAGAATGATTTCACCCAAAGAAATAAGAGCCAGCCCGCGCCTTATGTCGTTGTTGCTTCTACAGTGACAAACAGACTTGGATGTGGACACAAAAGGATGATTTGTTACATACTATCTATAATAACTATAATAATAAGGAATATTCATTAGCCGCAACTCCTTTTGCTTGCTCATTCGTTAGCTTTTACTCTTTCTTTTGGAAAGAGAGCCCAATCACTACATTCGTTCTGCCTTTTTTTTCCTGCTTGCTTCATTTGCTGCTTTGGAACAGCTGGTCCACTTCTTTTTTCTTTGTGTATCAAACAACGGTACAGTTGGGCTCGCCCGGAATCCCGCTTTGCCATAGAAGTATTTACATTAAATCTTATGAAATGAGATTGGGGTGCTTAAAAAGAACCAATCTTTCAATGCCCCTATTCGATCCGCTAAGCTAAGCCTGCTCTAACCTCTCTAGCCTACTCGCTGCGTACTTACGCCTGTTCGTCCCTATCGTATTACCTCAAGCGACTAAAGTAAAATTACTTATATATGCAAGTGAGCTTCGCTTCCTCAAAGCCATCAACATATTTCGCCCAATCACGAGATCGAACTCGAAGAAGGTTTATATATGAGTTATTAATTTAAATAGAGGATCTGTTTCTGTCTCCATCAGCAGCATCAGCTTCCGAATCGGCATCGATTGTATCCGCTTCTTCCCTCGGATTCTTATTCGTAATTTGCCTCTCCGCTTGTTCTATATATAATATAATTAAAATGCGAGCCACTTCCGTACCTCAGCTGACGCTTCCAGCTGAAGGAAGCTTGCGAAGGTCTCATTCTAACGTTCACCACCAAAGATGTCTAAATGAAACTTGCAGGCCGCATAATTGGACGATAAAAGATCCGTGGGTAGGTTTCTGCACGAACATGCCTGCGCGACGAGAAAAACTAGCCTGTGTAGCATATGAAAGAAAGGGCACGCTCCCACACACGTGTTCAACCCAGGTATTTATCTTTATAAAAGCCAAGGAAATTCACTTGCTTTTAAGACTTTTCTCCTACGTCTTTGTTGGAGTCGAGAAGACCCTCTAGTCCTACTGTATTAAAGAGCAGACGAAGTACCTCTTTTTAGCTATTAGGACTTGATCAACGTCTTACTCGGCTAAACCTTAATCCGCCTTGGAGGTCATCCCCTCCGAAATAAAGAGGGAATTGATACCCGTGCAGCTCACACAAGCGGGATGTATTTTTCACGAGATCAAGAGGAATTCAATACTTGACCAAGAGAGGAAGGCAGTTCCCTTAACCACAGAGAATTCCATTCTCTGACTTGCACGCACATCATATCTTTAGCCAGTATTTCCTTTTCTTTAACTAACAAGGTTCGATCAGCGAAGTTACTTACGAAGCAACCCATTTCCCTGACAACAGTATTCTGGGAGCGATGATGTCCCAGTTGAGGCGCATGAGGCAGAGGAAGCAGCCAGCGAGCCTGCAAGCACGGGTCCTGCAACGGGCAAGCAAGATATCGCTGGTAACCAGTAATAAGGAGACTTTTTTTCTTCTACGCTTAGCGGATTGGGTGTAAAGAAACGAAAGAATGACGTGAGCAGGTTGATGCTTGGTTCTTCCCGGCCATGTAAATTGATTAGTATTCAAAGATGTATAAAAATTCCTCGCTATCCATCCTATCTAAAGATAGGTGGTATCTTGATCTCGATCATCAACATCAGCTTTTCTTTCATCGTGAGCTTTATCCACAACTTCCTTGTCTGTATTGTCTGGGGTGATCCCCAAAAGAGGACCCTTCTTCTGCGTATTTGCCTGGTGGGGACAATAGGTTGCTGATCCGCGGTTACTGTAGGAAAAGGTTCAGGTTGATTTGGTTCGGAGTAGACTTGCGGATGTGCATTCCTCTCGTTCTACTCTTCAATTAAGATGAGATGGAAGCCGGTTACGGCTCTAAGGCTGGAAAAGGCGCTGCTTTTCTTTGTCTATGATCAAGCTTCTTTTTTTTTTTATCATTCTCCCGCTCTGGATGTAAATGTGGGCTCTGTCTCTGACCTCGCCTACCGAGAAATCATGGAAAGAGTTTGAAATTTGTTTTGGTCAGAAAATTCTTTGACTTCCCCTGGGGATGGTTCTCTTTTACTTGATCAGTCATACGGGGATTGATCCGAATATCCTCTGGGAATTTAGAATCCTCAATTAAAAGCTTAATGCTGGTTTTTCCCAACCTGACTCTGATCGTGGCTTTGCAGCAATGAAAGAAACGATCGCAAGTTAAAGGAAGGAGGCTTATTAGACTATTCTTCCCTCGAAACTTATCCCCTATTTATGCTATGCCCTCATTCTACTAATATAATTTATATAATAAGGAGGACTTGAACTATACTTCGATAAGCAGCTTCCCTTAGTCTAATAAGAACTAAGTAGTGCATGTCAGCCCGCGACTTAGGCCGGTCGTGGAAGACAGAAGTTAGATCCGATCCTAAATACAGGAAGCTCTCGGTACAACTCAAGTTACATTTCAGGAGAAACTATAATGCATTGGCTTAATCATCTTACCAGTTAATTAAGAAGTTCACGCACGAAGTTCATTCATGAAATGCTGGGTTTATAAGGTCACTATTCCGTTTTATCTATGAAAAGACTTCCGTCTACTAATCACTGTAACTGACTACTCACCCCGTAACTTAGCTACTCCTGCCTTAAGTTAAAGATTTTACTGCTCATAGGAATAGAGGGCGTCTATAATCCAAACAGCTAATCTTTCTCATTCCGCACCGTTTGATTGCATTGTTAGAAAAGTTCTTTCAGTCAAACCCAAAACGAAATCTTTGGAAGAACGATTTGAGAGATTAAAGCAATTTTCCGAGCAAAGACATCTACTTCTGCCAAAAAGCATAGTTTTCAATCTTCCTATTTTGATGATAATCTTTCCGGCTTGAGATGGAATTATATCGAAAACAGTATGTTTAACTTTAAACTGACTTTGAATAGATAGGCAAACTGGAAATTTAATTTCAATCCAACCCCCTCTGGGGCGAAGGCGGCCCTTTTTAAATTATACTTTGGATAATGCCCTCCTTAACCTGAGGGCACGCAGAAGGGGATTGTTGGAAAAGAGAAACAGGCGCTTTTACCAGCTTGCTTACAATACAAAGGATTCAGGTGCTGCTTCTCGAGTTGAAGCTGCTGGTGTTTTTTCGACACTTTCGCCCGCTAGAATCAAAGCCGCCTATCTTCCTTCTTGTTTGTTATGTTATTCAAACACTCTGCTCTACAACCGCCAAGGCGACCCCGTTCATCCCCCCAAAAAGCCCGAGTACTCTCACAAACATCTGCATTGGAAAGAGGTGAACTTTACCCCCTTTTGTTTCATTTTTATGTGAGTAGCTTTGCTAACCTGGAAAAGAGACTCTCTTATCCTTGGGTCGTGTAGGCTAGGAATAAAGGTTAACGGTCGGAAGATCCTGCTGCTGACCCGCGCCGTGCCGTAAACTACACCCGTTTTGTATTGATCCGCCCAGGAACCATGTTTAAGATGTTTGTGGTCCCTACTAACAGTGTAATAATACACGGGAAGGGTGCTCAGTAAACGTAACAGCCTTCTTTAACCTCTGCTCTATACTCTCACTACATACTTCTATATGTTCTCCCATAATATAATAACAAAGGTTTTCGCTCGCTAACTCGAAAAGATGCAGGGACCTTATGATGGTCATTCTAAAAGTCTTTTCTTATTCTTAGGCTAAAGCGTTAACTTAAGAGGTTTCGCCCACACAACAGTCACGGGGACTAGAAAGTATAACGAACATACTGAACTATCTTTCTTCATAGGATTCAAACAGTTGGTTCATCAGGAAGAGTAGTCCACCTATTGGATTCTGTTTAGACTGAGATTAACGTTAATTCCAAATTATCCAACTTCGTTTCAAGCCTATAAACCCTATTTGCTCCAGCGCACCTCTTGCCCTAGCATAAAAAAGCTTCTTTATAAGACAAGACTCGTTTACCCAACATATTGTCGTGCGTCAATTATAAGACATAAGATTCTTTTGAAACCAAAACACTAACATAGCGAATGTCCCCTTCAAGCAGCGTCCCTTACAAAGGAAGCTCCCCTCTTGCAGCGATGTCATAAAACCATACCCTACCTAAGGTATTCTAATATGAGTCACCACAATTTAAACCCTACCTTGAACCAATTTAATTTCCCATCCTTCTAGTCGAGCATTAGTCGAGCAGCTAAATCCCCCGAAAATAGTGGGTGGCCCCCCCTCTAGTAGTGTTGGGAAAAAAGCCTTTCGCCCACGTAAAAGCCAACTTCTTAAGTTTTACTTTCCGAAAAATCCTGCATCTGTAGTTGACAGCACTATCCCCGTGCGTATGTATGTCTTGTATAAGTCTATATTTCTATATTAAAAATTAAAAGACCCTCTTTTGTGCTTTTATTCAAAATAACCTAAAGCTAGAAAAAGGGAAAGCTCTTCAGTCCACCTGCCCCATGAGACTTTTTTCCAAAAGACAAAAGAAACGAAGGTAGATGCTATGCTCGTGACTTTACTAACTCCGCTACGCCACTACTCCTAAATTCCTATCAGCCTGCCTTTTACTTTTAGCTAACTCTTCTCGTTCTCGTTACGGGCGAGATCTTTTAGAACCTTATGTACACCCCAAATTCTCATTCTTATGTGAGCCTGCTCGCGCTTCATGTGGCTGTGATATCCGGAGTGTTCCGGGCCTTGGCTCGCCCAGCTCCCTTCTCCCTCATAAATTCTTTATCCTGACTCTAGCCTTAATTTCAATGGATTCCTTATTAAGGAAGATGCCTCTCTGCTTCCCTATCTAGACCTATCTTCTTCTCAAGACTCCGCTGCTGATGTGATGGATAATAGTCAGTCTTCCGATTACCGTTCAGAGAGTTCTTAAGATTTGGGTGAGCCTCTTGGTTGGGAAGCTCTCGAATTAGCTTCTTTGTCTTTCCTCTCTTGTCTTTGTAGTAAATCTCCGGCATAAAGATCTAGTCAGTGTATGACCTTTGAATGTACTCATCCTTGTCGTTGTCAGATCGATGGTGCGCTTTGAATGAAATGTCTCGACCTTCTCGCGTATGATCGAGACGTGGGCTGGGCTCCTGCATGTGGCTCTTGTTCCCCTAGTGCGTTTGCGAGGCCTACCTAGGCTTTCCACTTTTTCACGAGTAGGGGAGGCGAGCGTGACGAAAAAAGACAGATTAGCGTAACACACTTGTGTAATAAATAAAAAAGGGAGGCATTTAATTATGTTAAGGGAATGAAACCACAAGGAGCTAGCATACAGCATAGAAAAAAGCCAAGCCAAGTTACCATGAGCCAGAAGCTTTGTAGCACCTCACTTCACAGAAAGCCGAGGATAGGAAGATTTAATACACCCAGGAAGACTATAAAGAGATAGAAGAGAAGATGAATGCTCCCATCAAGTCAAAATGGTGTTGATCGATAAGCCCCCTTTCCCTGACCTTGAAATACATACAAAAGGTATCGGTCAGCGGTAATTAACTAAGTAAGAAGATGGGTGGAGAAAACCCGTTTTCGATAAAAAAACTCCCTCCATTTATAGACTCCTTCTTTATCTAAATCTAAGGCATATCCATGTTCGAGATTCGAGAGAAGTCGGGAGCGTGTAGGACTACAGCGAGACGCTTAGACGAGAAGGTCTGTCCCCAATCTTGTAAACTTCTGATCCATCTACTCGGCAGACTAAGGCAGGCTCGTTCATTCTGATGTTCTGGGAGCTCTTCTATAGTGAGTCTATTCCCGCTAAAGTTATCTCCCTTGCTCCAGCTATGAGTTTCACAATCTGAGGAAAATTCTATTCTAGGAAAGAGAAGCATCCTACTTATAACTTTCCTGTAGATAGATAGTAGGGTATTCCCTTGTGTAAACATCAATTCCTGCGTTATCCGCTTTAGCTAAGTCATTTCTATCAGTAAGAGTAGTGGAATCAAAGAACTAAATAGATTACATAAGATAAGAAGTCTCACTTTTTACATGCATTTATGAACAGGAAAAAGCCCTATATTATATTAAGGCGTTTAATTTAAAATTCCCAGGGTTTAAGAATAAAATACATATTCAATTGAATAATGTAATTATCTCGCGAAAGCTAGTTAGAGGTTTACTTCAAGGTTGGGATCTTCATCTATCTGATCCCGCGGAAAGATTTCTTTTGCACCAGAATAATAGCATATTTCTAAGAAAAGCATCTTTTTTTTTTTCAAGAATACATAGGCTCAACCGGGAAGCTACTCTAGTTCACAAGACATAACGTAACTCACTCGCCCAATGTAGGGCTCCTTTTCTTCATAAAGCAAGGACACCTAAAGTTAACAACTCAAGAGAAAGCTTCGGGTACAGTTGATACGGCAGTTACAACTTTAAAATAAGTTACATCTAATGCTAAATAAAAGGAAGCAGCTTATGTAGTTAAGAAGCTTTAAATGGTGTGCCGCACGTGAATGCTTAGTCCACCTCTTATTATGTGATATTACTTATAAGCACTTTCTTTATGATAACTTCATAATAAGATAAGTAATAAGTGAAGGCAGGTGGTGCTAGGCCTTGTTGGCGCATAGCATATAAGTAGCTAGCTAGTTTCGTTTAGATATCTTTAAAAGGGAATTGAAATGCAGATTCTAATTTTTATTTTTATATGAAATTATATGATAGATAATAGGTATGCCCATCCATTTCGAAAGGGTCAGCGCGTCTCGTTTGCTCAGAAAAAAATCAGCAGCTGGCAAACGCATTTAAACAATTTAAGAGATCCTCTTTCTTAATTAAGGAGCGGATCTTAAGAGTAAAGGTAACTCGCTTACCGCTTGCTAACTGCCCAAAAAGGGTAACTAGAAAAAAAGAGTAATTTGCATATCAATATATTTAATGGAGTGGTTTGATGCATTACTAAGAAGCACGTTACGTCTTTGTATTAGCTTGTAGTAGAATATTAAAAGTGAGTTTGCGCTTGAGAAAGCAGCAAGTAAGTGTATGAATGAGAATTAAGGTGCTAGGTGTGTTCAGTCCCACACCTCCAGAGAAAAGCAGGGCACACACTTGCGTAAGTCTCTTTAGTAAGTAGTAGGCAAGAGAAGAAAAAGTTGTGCTTCTTGAGCTTGAGCGGAATTTACGTTGCTATTTACACTGGATAACTTAGTAGGCTGCGCCATTTCTTTAAAAAAGTTATAATTGCCATTTAATACCATTTAAAAGTAAAGGTTGTCAGGAAGTTTACTCAAAAGCGGAGTCTCTCCTTCTGCATTCATCAAAGAAAGAAGATGCCTCATCAATATCCTCCTTTCCTCCGTGAACTACTCTCGCCCCAGCTCCTGCTCGCTCTATTATTTAGGACTCTACTCGCGCTTCGGGTCAATCTGTCCTCCTTTGTTGGATATCTTCAAGAGATTCTTTATTAGAAAGATCCTTTGAAAAAAAAAAAGAAGTATCTTGCGTAATCTATTTTAGAATTTGAACCAGGAAGAAATGAGTCTTGAAAGAAGACTTTGATCCTGTCTCAGAAGTCCATTCTGCTTCCCAAGTTATACTCTCTGGTCCCCCTCTCCCGAAGGAAGGGTCGCGACTTTCTAAGAATAGGGCGAGTATGTTTTAACTGGCTTTTGGGGGAAAAGGATCATGGTGGCAGAATAGGATGGCATTGAAAGACCAGATTTCATGAGGAGCGAGGGTAGGTGACGAAGGAGCTTTTTTTATAATTATAATATAATAAGGCTAACAGGTTTCCTTGTTTGGAAAGCTTCTGCTTTCCATTCTTCTTAAATAAAGGCTGAAATCCAAGTTCCTGACTTTTCTCCATTAACCTTAAGAGCAGGATCAAACTCTGTTCTTTAATATGCCTTTTCATATATATAGCTGGAAGCATGTCCATTCGGACTAAAACACTAACTCTATTTAAAATATATATAATTCTAAAAGTTAAAAGGTCATTATTTAGGTACAGAATTTTCAATCATGCGGCATAGGTGTGCTGTTGGTTGAGCATCCCTCCCCAGCTTTTTCTTCTTGTTCTCGTCTCACTACAGGTTCTAGGAGCGGGACTTTCGGGCTAAGTGCGGATTCGTCGAAATCGAAAGATTGCCTATTATTTGCTAAGGTTGGCGAATCAAAAATTTTCGGTCAAGGTCTCAGATCGATATAATCTCGGGAATATCATACGGTACAACAAGACGCTCCAGAGTGAATACCTTGGCCCTAGCTCCCTTTTCCTCTGCAAGCTAATTTCCCTTGTTTATGTAGTCGAGTTTTCTAAAGAGCGCGCCTATCTATCCTGAAAATAGAATGCTTTTTGTTTTGTTAATGCTTCCCGTTGTTCATTGTTCCTCGAACTCTGAATACTGTACTTCGGTTCTGCCTTGCTCGAAAAAATGTGACCTTTCTATCCTTTATATCATCAATCGTATCCTCAACTACCTTGTCTGGTACGCTTTCTTCCTCTGAAATAGGCGCTTCTTCGTCCTCAACTGCTCGACCGGGCTGCTCTTCAGGTCTATCTGGCAATGCTTCTTCCAGGGATCTTTTCTCATTCTCCCGCCCCTGCGCTTGCTTCGATCCTAACTCAGGGAATGATTCCAGGGGATCTTTCTTAAAAATCCCTCTAAAATGGTGGAGTGTTTACATCTCGCATCCATAAGCCTACCTCGCTTCATCTATTATAAAGCCATACACCAACATCCTGCTCTACTTCTAGCTAACAGCATACTAGTCGGCCCTTTCCCTTCGCCAATAACCTGATTGTTCTATTCACTAACCGGAAGTGGAAGAAAGTTAAGCCAATGCTTTGCCCGGATCTCTCTCTTCTTTGAAGCGTTAGGGCGTACAGGTGCATAAAGCCCAATTGCATTTAATTGATGTCTTTTCGCCTAAGCTTCATGAAGCAGCTCTTAGAGGCAGGGGCCCTATATGAAAAGGTCTTCTTTCAACCAAGCAACAAAAAGTGTTAACAAAAATGTTATACTCCGTCTAAAACCGCAGCATGAGATATTAAGGAAGGGACCTATCCCCCGAGGACAAGAAAGAGGTGAAGTACTTGTTTTTAACCCATTGGGACTTTACCAAAGCATTCCTCACTGAAAACTAAATAATATTCAGGAGAATCCTTATAGCTGAAAAACCTGGGGAGTTGGGACCTCTTCAACTAGCCACGAACAGCCTCAGATAAAGCTTCAGCAAGTTAATATGTTTCAACAAGATCTTAGCCGTTGTCTCAAGAACTCAAATTACCGAACTTACTCTCCAAGAGAACAGTGAAACTGCTACTACACTCCAGTAACAGTACGGAAACAATCTGACGCCATCTATTACACTACTCGACCTGATGATGGAGTCGAGCCAGTTTTGGAGAAAGAAAAGGATGTCAATCAGGAAAGTGGGATTGGGGACCAAAAAAGCTCGACGCTCTTACTATCGATCGAGTCACAAAAGGACCCTTGAAAAAAATTAATTTTAGCGGCAATTGACAACCTAAGAATTGTGAAAAAACAATGAAAAAGAAAAAAGTTGCTCCAACCCGGCGTTGTCTGCCATAACCAAGAAAGGAGACTTCCAAACAAAAAGGGCATAAGAGCCATGGCGAAATAATCGAATAGACAGTTGTGATAAGAGTGGGAAACAGCTTTTAATTTCAGAAAATAAAATAAGGAGAAAGATAAAGTAGGATTTTTTTTTTTCAAATTTACACTAGCTTTTGGCCGGACAGCGGCTTCTATCACTTAGAAGAGAAGGCATGTCTGAGAAGAGTGATAAAGGTCGGACAGAGGCTGCTGAGCCGATGCTTCTTACCCACAAATAAAGGAATTAGTCCCTTATTTATGAGGTTTTTTAGTTTAGGATCTAATTGAGGAATTTCTTTCGTTTCGATCTCAATCATACAATCTTTTTTGTTTAAACCCGCGTTACCTTGAAAGGGAAAGTTTTTTTTTTAATAAAATAAGATAAGTCCTCCATTATGTTTTAAAAATAGCTGATAACCATCCACAAGCTATGTTATGTTGTTGGTTTCTATATTTTATTCTATAATAAGAACTGTGCTCCTCTCCTAGAGAGTAGGGAGAGAATAGCGCAGCAGGAGGTGGTGCTTTAGCTATTAGTAAAGGGAGCAGGCAGAAGGTAGTTGTCCCCAGTTTTTTTCTGATTTATCTTTTTATATTATATAGGAAAGAACTTCTTATTCTTCCGAACTGATCAAGCTGGTGAGGAACGAGAGACGACTCACCTCAAACCACATTTCCATACCATACAAAACCACATTCTAAATTCTAACTCTTAGCTCTAACTAAGTATGGTGGGCAGCAACCTCTTAATCCGCATCCACATATGAAATAACCTAAGAATCTGTTGAGTTTGAGCCTTCTGATCTTCCTAATCCTTTCTGATTCTGCCAAAGAGCTCTCATTAGAATAGAACACAAGACATAAGAGTGGAGGGGCTCCGACCAGATCCTTTCACATGCGTTTCTTCTTGATTCTCTTCTTAACTATTTCAAAGTTCCCTTTTCAACCTTTCTCTTTAACCTATGCTAATAGCCGCATTAACTATACTCAGCATAAAAAGAGTCTCTACCCAATAAGCCAACCCGAAATTTATTTAAGAGAATAGCTAAGCTAATACGCCGGCTTCTTCCTTATGCTTATGAGATTTCGCTTTTCCTTTCCCACAACTTTATCATATAAATGAGGAGCTTTACCATAGAATGCGCCCAAAGAAAGGATCAAAGTATACAGGTAACGCCTAAATAAATATAAAAGGCAGTTCAATACTCTTAATTTTCTTCGCTCTTAAAATTACACACTAGCCAACAAGGTCCCCTCTTTCTATCTGACTATCTAAGAATCTGTATTTGTAGTTGAGAACTTCCTGACCTCTCGAAATGAAGTCAAATAGTTAATATAAGCTTTCCAAGCCCATCCAATTACTAAATCTTTTGTCAACTCAATCCTAAAGGTATACCTTATTCATTCTGCATAAAAAGAAAAAAAGTAAAAGGCTTAGTTAGCGTCAAAAGACGCCTTTGATCAATATGATGAGAATAGAAAGCGGCGAGATGAAGCGATTGGAAGAAGTACCAGTTGACAGAGAATCCTTGAATCTGCAGCAGCATTAAATAGAATAGATAGGTGAACGTCTATCGGAATCGGATAATGCCCTAGAAGAGAGGAATCATCACAACTTGGCTTGGCATACCCATCGTGCTTTGTGACATGACTGACATGACCTCTGAACGATATAGCATTTACTTGACCGCTTCCAGAGCCTAACGACGGATAATTTATCCCAGGGTTTCAAATAATTATGCTTTACTTGGGACATCAAGATGTCTTTATTCTAATGGAATGAACATCAGTCTACGAATCCTCTTGCCAGATCCATAGACAGCCTAATAAGATAAAGCTTATAACTTAGAGAGGAAAGTAAAGAAAGTGGGCTCTATTGACAAGACCCGGTTCCCGGGACGAGTGAAAAAAAAACTTCAAAAGTTGACGTTTATGTGACTGAAAAGTCTTCGACGAGAGGCTTTGAAGGTTTAGCTGCTCGACGACCTACTGGGAGAAGATCTTTATTTGCTTTCATTGTTTATTATAACAAGTAAGTTATGAAATGACTTCTTAAGGAGTTAGCTGGTGAGCACGTTGATGTCAAATGCACCAGACTTTAGAACGTACCGAGAGTCATACCCAGCATTTAGGAGGGTTGTGGCAAAGCCTTTTACTCGAAGCGCATCTCATTGTTATCTGTTATTTAGTTTCTTTCAAGCCGGATCCGCTTAGTTTAGGCCCTCTTTCTCCTCTCTCTTGCAATTACCACTTCAGGGTTCCCCTTTCAAACTTTAAACCTGTTAAAATGGAATTTAAAATGCAAATTCCAAGGTTGGTCCATGTTTTTACCGGTTGGTCAAACTCATTCAAAAGAAGCTTTTCACATACTTTATTTAAGATTTAAGGAAGGAGAGTCCTTTCGATCAGGTGTTTTTAGATTGGACGCAGAAATTCTCTGACTTAGGCTTGGTTTTCTCCTCATACGGGGTGTGTCAATTCTATTACAAGGGAGGGGGGTTCAATAAAGAAGGGACAGCTCAAGATACCGCGGAAGATATATAAGATACATCCGGTACAGATACCATGGCATTGGGCGCTTATAAGCACTTGAAAAGATCAGCCAGATAGTCTCTATCTAATGGCACGGAATCCCGCGATTCCTCTTAGACTCTGACTGGACCTTGGGTAAGTCAGGTTGGACTAATTCCACCCTTTCTTTGAAAGCTTTTTTTGTTAGGATTTCCTTTGATTGTATTGCCAGGTCTACTACTTAAAGTTCAACAAATGCATAGTTTCGCGAGATCACGAGAAAAGAGGGGTGCCGTTGTTCAAGCGAGTACGCCTCGGTTAGAGTCTATGCCGTTAGAGTCGAGTCTCTTGACTTGATCTATATATATTGTCTTTCTAAAACTGTCATAATCATAAGATCTCAAACACGAATCATAGGCAGGAGAAATAGTTAAGGAGCTACTAAGTAAGGACCCCTTTCGTTGTCAAGGTATCCACGGAAGAATATAGACATAGATATTATCCTATACAAGAACAGAAAGCGGGATGGGATTCTCCATAGATCTACTCTGTCCATTTATTATTCATAAGCCAATAAAGAAGAAATTCTATATGCAAAAGCGCCTCCTTCTCGTCAACCCCACAAACCAGCTCTTTGGGTAAGCGACTTCCCGTTCAATAGATCAATGGAATTGAAATGTAATGCCATCCTTCCTACGATAGTAGAGGCTCAATCAATCTTTTAATATAGATCTATAAGAATCAGAACAAGAGTAAGTTAACGCGCTACCAGCACTTTTGCAAGAAAGCTGTCGTGATTGGACCAGATGAGTACTAAGCTAATGCATTTACGGATCCTCTCTAGATGGAGAACTATACATTGATATCTACTTAGCCCTTATCTGAATTCCCCTTCTTTACTTTTTTAATTTTCCAGTTTTAGCTTATTCGCCAACATGCTCGTATAGTAAGCTCGCCCCCTATTCTTTTAAGTAAGTTAGGGGCGAACCGAACCGGCGTTACATCTTTAACGAATGCTTTTCAAGAACCAGAGGAAGGCGCTGGTTAGGAAAAAGAACTTTCGGCGCGGGAAAGGTACCTAATTTGCTTTGCTTCATAAAAAAGGGGGGATTGGTTGCTAATGCTATATCCATATACGGCTCTTATGGGGAGATAAAGGCGTTTAATTGAAGAAGAATAAGAAGTAGCCGGCTATTACTTAACATCTTTATTTTTGAACAAGTTACGCTTAGCTCACTCAAGAGTAGAAAGACGAGTAGATAATACGGATCTTGCGCCAGCTATCGACACTACCCCGATTACCGAGAATACTGTTCGCTCGAATCCACACTTCCGCACTAGGGTGACCCAGTTGTCGTACTCCATGAAGTGAAGCTATGTGAATTTACTACCTCCTGATGATATCCTACCTGTTATTATTATGAGGTTCACTCCTTAGAATGCTCTCTTTATCGGGAATTCCATGTATCATACCCTGGCTGGCCTTACGCCTAAACCTACTGGCTTTGTCTTGGGGCTGGAGAACCCTTAAGGAGGTCTTTTGCGACTCGAGCTTTATTATAAATTAAAATTAGAAGAAAAATTTACAAGCATATAACTAAAGCTGCGGAATGTGGATTAGTAAACCCCCCTGAAAAGTTCAAAAGAAGCGTTCAAAGGGAGCTTTTCAAGACTATGCTAAACTAGCTACATTCGTGTCCAATCAAACGAGTGAAGTATACTACATCACGGTAATGCTGGCAATACCTTTTTGATTTCCATATACTTAATTAAAATGAAAAAGAGCTTTGACTTGACTTTAAACTTAAATGAGTCGTCATCCTGAGCTGTTGTTTCAAGCTTGACTTACGTTAAACCAAACGAGGATATATATTACTTGGTTAACGAATGAATGCTCCCAGCGAAACTCAAGCACTAGTGGGTCACGTAATTAAGATATCTATCTCATTTTCTGCTGGCGCTCTTGAAACCTATTTGATCGCTTGCTGGCCTAGCCCAAAGTAGTCTCTTTTTAGGAGTTTGACTTTATTAGGTAAAAACATATCCTGGAGCTTCCTTATGAGGTTAAGCCTAATAGATCTGCTCTTTCTGATCTTTCTCAATTGCAATGGCCTATATTAAAGTAATGGAATCCCACTTGTACGGCAGCTCCTGATGGTTGAGTGTGCTTTTCACCCGGTTGATGCTTCGGCTTACGTTCCCGCTTCGGCCATTTTTTCGGGATTGCCCTAGTCCAGATAGATCGACTTCAGTCAAGAGAATGAAATTACGTTACCTAACATTAGTAAATTCCCTTTGATAGGGGATGTCCACTTATAGCCTTTTTGTACACGGATCTTATTCTTAACAATTTGTACAATCGATACTTTATTATTATTATATATAGCATTCGCACTCATATCGATTGGTTTCACAATGAGACCTTCGGGTTACACCTTTGACGACTGCCCGATGTTTAATAGAATGCAAGAATAGCCCTCGCAATGACAGTCCACCTCTTTTGGGAATCCAATTCTCCCGATGTTGAGGGATCTTACACCAACTTTCTTGCTCGCTCTCTTTCACTCCTTGGCATAGATTGTCAACACTAGGCCTCTCGAACTACATCTACATTATAGGTCGACTTGTACTATTACTTGATAACTAAAACTCTTACAATTAGTATGATGATTATCACGTACACTTCGGTACCGTTTACGCTACAAAAGAGCTTTCCACATCGATACGTCGTTCGTAGCTTTATGTTCTCCGAATTTGCGCCATCAAGCTCTTGATTTGCCTGCTTTTGCGCGGATTGTATATTTAACGCGAAACTACGGATCTAAGATATAAGCCAAAGGGTGCCTCCGAGCTACGTAGTTTCTTTCTAGCGCCTAACGCGAGACAGCTAGAGGTTTAGTATAAGTTAACAGTTTTTCTATCTAGATGCATATGCTTGTTTATACATGTTGGAAATGGGCCCGTCACGTGGTGGCTTTCCTTTCTTCGATCCGCCTGAGATGGCAGTGGCATTTGCGTTTATATACAATACCTTGAACACGCTTTTGGCAGGGTTTGCCCTGAGTTTGGACTCTTTTCACCACTATTTACATGTGTTTGATCCTTCGAAACTCTTCCTTTCTGGACCCCGAGATTCTCCATTCTATGTGAAATGCCCCACTTTCGATCAGCCGCGGCTTACGCATTTTTTGTGCGATGTCTAGCCTATCAATATTTATTTGCTTGATCAAATAATGGTAATCTTTCACAAAAGGTTTATTTTCTGCCTTTCCCACGGATTTTATAAACCAATTCCCACCTTCTTGCTTCACTTATCTTCCTTATCTTTCTTTACTAAAAGAGGATGTGTAAAGCATTATAAGCGGCATGAGAGGAGCATGCCCATTCGGTCAAAAAGAGTGACTTTCTTATCTAAGTATGAGTCAAAACATAGGTATGAAAAAAAGGGTATAGATTTGCGGATGAACTTATAGATCTGTTCGAACTGGACATTTGCTCATATGGCCATGCATTTCCATTAAAAAAGAATAGTCTGAACTAGCGGACCCAATTCCTTGTCAAAGTTGGGAAGACTGACTAAGAGTATGATATTTCACGGGTCAACAAAAGGTTTTTGTATTTTGATTATAAGAGAATATTCCCGAAAAGCGCCTTTTACAGTGGTGAACACGAGTATTAAACCCTTACTATTAACTATTACGGTGGGAATGACCGCTGCATATGATTACGTTTACGATGGGTAAAGCGTTTAGCAAGTTCTAACCGGCTTTGAATGCCGATCCGTTTGCTCCTCCAAATCCGCGGTTGAAATAAAATGAGAGGTATAGTATACTCTTTCATACCACGAGTTTGTTCATGAGCTTGGTTCACGTATGACAAAAGAGGGACCGAAGCCTTCGAGTCCTTAAAGGTAAATTTAAGAGTAAACCCCCTTACTTCCGCTGCGCCGGCAAGTAAATCTATTCTCACAAGGCTCATCCGTGAAACCTCTTGGAACGGGGGCACGCTCTGTAAATACTTCCCGATCATTTGCATGTCGTTTTGCGCGAGTCCTTAAAGATTGGTTCTGATCGAAAGACGGATCACGCGGATACGAGAGGGCTTCGCTCTACCATCAAAGGATTGGTCAGGGAATCCTCTTCTGGGGTTTCATTACCTTTTTTTCTAGCTTTTTCAAAACACTGTAAGTATTCGAGGACAGCAGCCTTTGCCTTCCTTTACTTTATTTTTGGGGCATAAGCTCTCAAATTAACCTTTATTCCAACGCTCCCCTTAACAGTCAGTCCCTATTGTCCAAATCTTTCTTTAAATATGGAAAATTATAAGAACAGCAAGGACATGATACCACCAATCCTTACTCCGCTTCGCTCATCGCACCTCTAATCGCATACGCTTGCATGCGGTACCCCCTTCTACGTTAGCTAGTAAAGTACACTTACCGACTTTTTTAAAAGATGATATAGAAGGCGGATGGATTAGCAGTTGGGTCTTTTGCCGGATTGTTATGGCACGGCGGCGGTTAGCACGCCATTGACTTATTGCTCTTTGCTCTCTTATTCACTTGCCATACCACTCAAAATGGAAAATCCCTGGCCAGACTTCCCGGTCCAGCTGTTACGGAGCCTCTCCCCTCAAAGCTAGGCTTCCCGGTAAGCCTCATAGTTTTTTGTCGGAATAAAGAAGACTGGTCTTTCATATTCGTAAAAAGCAGATCTTTCAATTAAGATTTTCTCATCGGGATCGATTCGTAGCCATTGGTAAACCCTTTACTCGAAAGAAAGGCAACGACGACTAGAGGAGGAAGGTAGAAAGCTTGCTGGGTTACCTGCTCGAAAAGAAAGATCATTCTTGCCTTTGACTACAGAGCGATTGACAGCTTCAGATGACGCTTGAAGCTAGTAGTTGTGAAACTCTTTGAAATCGGATGGACACCTTGTTCCACAAAACTCCTTTATAGAAGGAGAGGGTGGGAAGACTCGATCGTTTGGGAGAGGCGGCCTTTTTCGTCACTTAAGGTTGGATTTTCCCACATGCAAAAAAAGAAAGGAGCATTATTTCGGTAAAAAGTTAGTTTTCGAGACTCATGATTAGTTCATGAGAAGTGGTAAGTCCTATGCTTTTAGGCTCTCTTACCAGTCTAATCATTCTGGCCCACCAGGCGCTGAATTTGCCAATTCACTTTTATTTTAAGAGTTAGCAGGGCTAGGGCTCAACAAGCCTTTCAGTTCATTCTCAATTAGAAGTCTCATTTAACCTCCATAAGAATGAGAAAAGGAAGAAAAAAATCCGAAGGCTAGTAAGAGATTTCAAACTACAGGTGCAGAACCTTTCAATTAAGATTTTTTCATACGCCATAGGGGGTTAAAACAATGCTTTCTCTATTAAGAAAGGCCGCGTTACCTTAAAAGAGAATGATTAGACTCGTAAAAAGAGACCAATAAAGAAATGTAGACGAAGAAAGTCTAAAGTCATGGTGACTAAGTCTAAGGCATGCCCGGAAAGGATTCGAATAGGATATGGGATTAGCCAAAACAGGCTAAAAGCCCCCTAAAAGTAACCTGAAACTGCCATGTCACAAGACGCTTTAGCAGGTGCATTTTTGTCCGAAAAAAGCTCCTCGAACTGATTCTTTTTACGAGAATGGAGGGACTCTGCCACTGTTCTTACCTATTTACGAGAGAAAAAAATCCCTTCACTAGGGTTCAAACTGCCTTCCCCGATAAAACTTCTTCCGCTAAAGCTTGCTCGGCTGGACGTACCAGAAGATCCTGCATTTTAACTTTTAGCATCTAGCCATAAGTGAAAAAAGCATTTGTGCCTGGTGAAACTAATTCCATAAAAGAGGCAGCTGGTGAGATCCGCAACTTAGCTATTCAACCCTTTAATAGGCATCTGCTACTGATATCATAGAGACCTATCTTTCTAAAAGAGGCGCCTTTAGCCCTGGAATTAACTGCGATAAGGAAATAAAATTTTTTCGACCCCCTTACTTTAAGCATCAGCAGGGTCCCAGTCTTCCAAAGTGGCTAGGTTCTGAAGCACTCTCTTAAGATTTTGAGGGATAAAGTCTCTTTCACTTATCGCGGCAGTTAAACGGGCTTTGCCCTCTCAAACTACAAGCTATTTACGGCTAAAGGCCGCCTCAAAGGCGGCTTTCGCTTCTTCCGGTCGAGCATTGAATTCCCTCGTCTTTTGGTCTTTTGATGAAGTGATACATAGAGGCTGGGTACAAAGCATCAACCCCGTGGCAGTGCCATGCTTTTCAGGAATCAAGTACAAGCCAGTCTTTTAGAAGACTTTTCATTTCAGTTAAAAAGGCAGAAAAAAAGGTTCTTCAAATTCGGCACGCTTATTTCCTTTATCTAATTTCGAGATAGAAGTCAGTCTTTTTCTGCATGTCTCAGTGGTTAGGGAAAAATGACCCTTGTTTGGGCCCATAGGGTTGACGTAAAAAGTGTTTTTTTCAAGATGCTTTTAGCTGGCTGTAATCAATAGAATATTAAAAGGCACCCGCCTTGCCCCTTGCCTGGCTTAATAAACCCTTGGTCTACAAGGGTAGCTTTAATTCAATTAGAAAGAGAGGTTAATGGGTCCCAAAACCGCTTCTCATAACCAGTGTGAGAGACTCTTAGTCCCGCTCAGCTACTGCTGCAGACAGGTTTTTTAATTGGTGAGCCATAGTCAATGCTCTTTCTTTTAGAGGGCTAAGAGCTCAAAGGCAGGACTCAACATTCCATAGGAGAACGATACGAAGTTTCAGGAGATGAGTAAAGCCCCTTTTTAAGTCTAATGAGAAAGACGATAGTCCTGGACCTTTCTTAGACGGAAATCCTAGACTTTCCCGCTGAGTAAACAGAAAGAAAACTTTGACAATTCAAGTGAAACCTCTGCCATCAGAAGAAGAGTAAATAAAAAAATTAGTTTAATAGATACCAGGTACGGGTGCTTCGCCGGGTGGCTTAGAAACGGTCGATAGTGAATTTCTGCCTTAGCCAAGTTAGCTTAAGAGGATTAGGCGCCAAGGTCTTTACTTTTTTACCAAGTCCCCGTTTTGATAGCACTTTAAGGGAACGTCCTCTGGCTTTACCTTCCAGGCATTTGGTTTTGAGGTGAGGCCTTTTCGGTCTGAAAGGGTTCCTGTACTTTTCATGCTTAATACTTAGCTTTCACTTCAAGTCTCACCAATAAAAGGACTTTACCATAGGTAGAGAATTTAAGACTTCTAAGAGCGTCTTCTGTTGATCGAGCTAGTACTTAATCTGCTTCTGATTCCTCTTAAGTTGTATCAAGGGGGAGTGCATTGGCTCACTCGCTACAGAGTGAAGCCCTTCCTATGGAGAAGTTTAATTATATTGCTACGCCGAAGATACTATTCTCTTATGCGATTATTTTTTCATAAATTTATTCTTTTTGCTACTATAAAGATGAGAGGAAAAGATAAGCTCTTGGAATCTCGCTTTTTTAGGCACCTTCCGGCGTAGAGGCCCCTAGCTGTTTAAACAAGTGCATAGAGGAAAAAGTTGGCTTGACCATTAGGGAGAGGGATGAAATGCTCTAGCTCGAGCGTATGCTTTAGGATGTGATAGGGTGGTGCGGAGTCAATTGCAGGGATCCATAGACAAGTAGTACCATTCATTTTCCGGGAGTCCTTCTCGCGAAACCAAGCAATTCGATTTAGGAAGTGATAACAGGCTTTTTTTTTCTAGGACAGATTACTAATCAGCTAAATCTTCGGTTGAGGTAAGAGCCGATCCGTAAGCTTCTTTACTCTACAGGTGCTTTAACCGATGGGACAGCGCTATGGGGCAGAGATCCTTTCACCGAATCCAAAGCTACAAGGCTAGGGACGAATTCCCAGTAAACTCTTTCATCTGATTTTCTTTGTCAGATAGAAAAGTGATTTTAGATAAATTCCAATATCAGAAATCTCAGTTTGGACAAGTTCTTGAGTTACTTCAAACAGCTCGACCTGAAGCCGAGGATTTTTTCTACCTTTTGGACAGGATAGAGGAAGAGAACAGAGAGGTTCATTCCCCCATTTACATTTAATTGGCTAGGGCTACTTTATTACATTTATTACTAGTCCTGGACCAGCAGGGCTAGAGGAATCTTTCTTTCCAATCAACTTCCAGAAGCTGCAGCTCTCTAGTCTCTCTAATAAGTATTCAAATGAAGGTTCAGCGCTTAAGTCTACTGTTGAAGCGGAAGAAGTCCGGCTTGATTCCAGTTCTGTATGTGGTGTGGCCTAATATATAACTTATTTTTCTTTGATGAGGATCGGCAAGTAAAAAGTACTGCATTCTCCAAGTAGGGCTCTAATGTCACGAAAGACTTCCTTTTGATGAGCATAATATAAGAAAGCAATAATGCAAGACTTGCTTGACATAGCATTTCCCCCGACAAATTTATATATAATTATGTATGCGCTGCTGGCAAAGCAGATAGGGATCATCGATCTTAGGTATCCTGTTAGAGAGCAGCACTTCTATCTTCCTGGAGTAGCTGTTAATACAGGTAAAATAACATAAACTTACCTTGTGAGAACTTTGCCTATATCCATATATTATATTAAATGGGTCATTCTTCCAACTAAATCTTATAACACGGATTCCTGATCACCGTTAGCTCGAACAGATGGTCCTGGAGTTTGGGGCTTGGAAGAGATATTATAGCTCCGCAGTGGAGCATTAGGGAATTCCACCAACTAACTCCTTCAAGCGTGCAATAATGTGTTTAGGTTTCCCGATTAACCCTTCAGCTAGGTGAGATGATAACGGCCCTTTACGTCATATGCCCCCATATGTAAGGATGGAAGAGCAAGATCGGTCACAGCTTTACTATGTTGAGGTTGATCTGGATGAGTCCGTTATCATTAAAAAGAAGGAGCTTGATCTCTTGCCTTTTGGTTTAGGAATGAATCCTTTATAAAATAAATAAGCGTAAATATAAAGTATAAGTATTCATGTTTTTTTATAATGAACATATGACCTGTCAATTAATCTCTTGACATCACATATGATTACTATAAGACGGAAATGGCATAAGGAATCCGGGGATCTGTTGAAAAGTGAAAAGTCTAAACGATGCCCCACTCCTCTCTCCCATTAGAATAAAAGGGAACGAAACGATTCTCTTGCTCCTTACCCAGGGTAGGACCGGAGCGAAACTCTTGTACTAAACCCCTTATCATATGGTTTCTTAATCTTCAACAAAAAAAGCCTAAGAAGATGTTTCCGGGTCTTTTTAAGCATCTTTTCTAGTTTTAGTATGCTCGGCCTTTGGCTTGAAAGCGTAGCTAGCAAGCGTAGTTCACGAAATAAGCAGCTATGAATGATGTATGAAATGTATGAAAGTCTCTTTCCAGATAAGAATTTGTTTAAGGGTTAAGTTTAGGGTGTTAGGCTTAAGATTGTTCTTTGTGATCTTTGTGATGAGTAACTTGTAATATTTAGCATAAACAACCTGCTGGCTTGCCTCGTTAAATAAAAAGTGCAAACCCTGTATAAAGGGATCTATTTTAGAATCTGTGTCTTACCATTAGCCAAGGCTGCTTTTTTCCAGAAGCTCCACAGACGTAAGTTGGTTCAAGCGGTAATGCAGAGGAGAAGAGTTTTAAGAAAAGAAAGCAGATGCTGCCCCAACAGGTGTACAATCAACGAGTGATATTCCAAGTGAAGATAGAATTAAAAAAGGTAGAAGTGTCATGAGAAAGGCTTTCGTAGGTGGATTGCTCGATCTATAGTGTATAGAAAGTCAAGATTAAGATTCTATCTATAATGTCTTTCCAGCAGCATCAACAATTTCTTTAACTCCAAAAGCTTCAATGTCATTTAGAGCGGGTTCATCCTCGGGTTCACCCGTTTCATTAGGAAATTCTATTGGCGCACCTGGTTGGTCTAGGAATCCTGCAAATTCAACTACTCCCGTTCACCAGATCTAGTAAAGGCAACTCGTATAAGTGTATCTAACCGTGACGCACGGGTATCGCCCAAAAGGAAGCGGCCAGATCTCACGCAGCAGTTATAAAGCAAGGTAGACTTTTAACGAGTGAAACACGTTCAAATAAAGTAAGCCACATAAAGACGTGCCCGAGGTTCATACTATTGAAGAGATGCCAACTCCAGACTTTTCTTTTAGAGAAGCAGTGGGAACGCCGGTAGAGAACAATTGTGGTTTTGATGAGCAGTATCCCGAGCAAGTACTGCACGGTTTTGAAACTGATTGACTTAAGTATGTTATATAATCTAAGTCCAGTCTGTCTGCCGAATGAGAACGTCAAGTCGAGGTGACATCTATACTGACGCACTTGTCATGATAGGATGGTGGGGAAATTCGTAGCAATTGATGGCTCTTTTTTTGATTGTGGATAGGTACCTTGGAATCCTTCCTTTGTTTTGTTTGAAAAAGAATGAGGTTGGGCTTTGCTCTTACCTTAGATTCGAAGGGTTGAGTTTGATTTGGAATTGCTCGTGGAGAAAAGAGTCCTTAGTGGGATCCCAAGCCAGAATCCAGAATACAGGCCTATTTCTAATTGGTGTGATGCCAAAAAAGGTATCAAGTAGCGGGAGAGCTGCTACTTAAGCGGTCATACGAACGACCCCCTCTGCCCCTCCCATCGATACAAAGATCTACATTCCCGGGGGTCAGCCTCACGCTCAACCGACCTTTCGGCTTCGCCTTTGTCCAGTTCTTCCAGAATCTGACTATGAATTTCCTCAAAAAGTGCAAGCAAATTGCTCTAGTAACGCAAAAGGCCGCTTTTATTAACCATCACCATAGGCATCAGTTGTTCTTTCTGCTTGAGCATCTTTTTTAAAAGAAGCTTCTGAGCTTCTATAACAAGGGATCTCTCTTCTAGCTTCGGTCGGAGGAATTTCTTCAAGTTCAACTCTTTATTCCTTTAGATTCTTCTACATAATTGGTTTAAGCTGACGCCTCCCGCCTAAATTGTCCACAACAAGTAAGTTATTGATCGTGGGAATGGAGCAGGACTGCACACAGGTTGGGAAAAAGGGGGGACTCGCCGAGCAAAAACCTTACCGACTAAGCCAGGTTACGGACGAGAAGAGGGTAAGTCGAAAAGCTGGTGGTAAAGTTTCTCATTCAAAGATGTCTATCCTAGCTAAACTATATACATCATTCTATTGGGAATAAGATCCGGCTGCTTTTTTTTTTACAGTTGAGCTTTCCTATGCTACTGGGGGAGCCCGGGGCGGATGCCCTTGAAATGTGACATGTGGTTAGGCTGAGATCGTTGGCTTGCATTCCAGAGTTAGCCGAGCAAGCACTCGAAGGGCGTAACGCGTAGTCTTAAGGTTGAGGTAGCATATTTTTTATTTTAGCATAATAAAATAAAAAAAGGCAAGGGTAGGTAGGTCAGTGCCGCTTAATGACATGCCAACCGCGGCCAAGCCAAGCACAATCCTATTAATTTCTCAAGGTGGCTTGCTGACTTGAGTAAGCTGTCTGATCAAAAGCTGGGGAATGACGCTTACTGATCTTTAGTTTTTCAATCTTGTTAGGTTTACGTTTACGATGAGAACTTTCTTTTGGGCCGGTCGGGAACGTGCTCCCAATTTTCGCGAAAATCGTGACAACCAACGAACTCGCCGGTCAATCAATCTGACCCATTTGCCCACTCAATAAGCCAGCGAATCAAAAAAAGCTCCTATTCGCCTCACCCAAGTAACGATATTTGAAAACTATTTGCCCGAAAAAGAAGTGCTTTTATTTGAAATTTCATGAAAAAGGGAGTTTTTTACTAGTAAAGTTTACCTGAAACCAAATTAAGAAAGTTCTTTCTTCCTCCTACCTATCACAATAGAATGTCGTTATCGGAATGCAGTTCAAATATTTTGAAATTAAAGGGATCCTTTGTTGTCAACAGCTAAAGCGGGTACACGTCTTTCATGTGCTGCAGCGTCAGTTGCTTCAGAAAGATATAGAGAGAGCTAACTTCCAGTAAAAGTAAGGGAAGCCCAAACCAAGCAACTCTTTTCGTTTCGAGAAAGAGAGGCCCATAGGCTTCATGAAGACATTCCTGATGGTGAGCCTTAGAAAGACAAAGGACACCGAATGCGGCTTTCCCCGAGTTTGGTCAAAAGCAAGGGTTAAGTTTCAGCTCAGAATGGGGCAATCCTTATAGACCTTTAGGCTTTATTCTTTAATTTCAGATAAGGGGAAAGCATACGCAACAAAAGCAGATAGCAATTTTCGACTCTCAATCGAAAGGGCTTGAGACATTCTTACTTCCAAAGCAGAGAAGCTATTTATCCCGGAGCTTCGTTCCGCGCCTTACAATTCGTACTATCAAGATGGGCGCTGAAGATTGGGGCATGCAAAGATCCAATTCCATGCTGACTCCGATTCATTAAGTTATCAAAACAGCCTAACGCCACACGTATAACAAGATTCTTCGGTAGCCCCGGTTCAGACCTCCTCGCACTCACCCGAGTAGCTTCACCCTAATTTTTATAACTTGGGAATGATGTATGTACCCGCGCAACAAAGGGGAAAAAGGATGTCTGATTGCCCCGCCCCATATGAGATGGGATGGGATTGTTCGTTGACTTGTATCTTCGCAGAAAATAACTAAGTCATCAAGTCTTTCCGCTTGGAACGAAAATCTTGCTCTGTTGAATCCGTGCATAAAGAAAAAAAGGGGAAGGTGGCGTTTCAAGTTGAGATCGATGGGAAAGCACTAGTGAGTGCCAGGGCGCTTCGGTTAGATTGTGTCAAAGATTGCTTCTGATTTATACGTATATAATAATCAATCAAGTCTTTACTTTGATCCTGCCTCAGAAGCTCCGAATTCAAAGGCGAATTCAGGTATCCAGATGCCATGTCCAACCATAGAAAAAAGCAAGAAAATGAAAAAAAAAAAGGCTCGAAACATCCTACTTGTTTCGCGTCAAAATGCCAACAAGTGCAAACAAGCAAGAAGGAAGTGCCTTTAGTCGAGCTAGCCCCGGACATTCAAATCAAGCAATGGACCAGGAACCTCAATCACCTGACAAAAGAATTCTCTCCCTCCGAAGCTAATCCGCCAAATCAAACCAAAGGTGAAGCATCTTTTCCAGTAAGAAAATATAAGAAAAGATAATATTAGGTGAGTGACCTATCTGAAAAGCAAAGGTTGTATACACGACCAGCTGCTGTTCTAAAATAAAAACAACGTTTCGCCTCAAAATAACAGGTAAGGGCTCAGCTGCGTCCACGATTACTTTGACTGAGCATACGGCGGGAATCTTAACCTCGAATTCTAAAGTTGGGCAAATATTTCCAAGTGAGCCTAAAATATACCCTCTAAAGTAGTATTCCTCAAGTATGGGTGTATCATTATAATCCTAATCTAATATATATGTATTAAAGGATGTGAACAAGATGAGTAGCGCTCACCAGCAAGGGGGGTGGCCCATGCGCTTGTTACGATATGAAGTAGAAGAAAAGTACTAGGGTGCGTGCGCGAATGCAGTCAATCTCAACGTCAGTAAAGTTTACCATTATACTCTTGTGGTTAGGATTGTAACAAAGAAAAGCTTCCCAGCGAGATCTTTCAGGCAAGTAGACCAGGATAGGGCCTAGATGCTTATAAGCAGTTTGGTATTCATGATAGTCTTCATTACTTTACTTAATGGACTTGTTGAAACCGCCTAAATAGTTGATGCTTCCTTTAATAACTGAATATTTTACCAAATTAAGGGATTAGTCCACTTTTTTCAAATAAAAACTTTCTTCCCGCTAATCTGAGATCCGTTGATACTCATTTGTCGTCTGTTCATGAAAGAGCTTTGGTATGGAAAGAACGGCGTAACAATTAATGAATTTTGTGTCAAGCTAAGGATTTTTTCTGCTAAAAGGGGGGCTTCTTCCATTCTCTTAGGGAACGGGCGTATACTCTATCATGGGTTCCCGACGAAACCTAAAAAGTCGTTGTGTTTACTAGAGCAGTGACTGCCTCCGCTAGGTCCACTGTCACAGGATTTTTATATTTGTATAGTAGGCTCTCTCTTATATAAGATCTATCCGGGCAATCTTCTAGCTTCTGCTTTTGATCTTGATCCCGCTAATGTTAAAGTATAGTATGACAACAGTTGTTTGAGTATGGCAATTCCTTAGATGACCAGCATGCTCCTGCCTCTGAGAATGCTCCCGCGAATATTCTTCTTGTTCCCCGCCAATGCATGCGCTAGTGCTTTCTTCTTTTTTTGATATCCCTCTCCAGTTACTAGAGAGCAAGTAAGCTACCTCACATCATCACAACAAGATAACGGCTTCAAACGCTTACTTAATAACACCAAAGGAAGCATTTGAAGAGCAAACATCGGCGTCAGGATCAGAAGCATGGGCATCAGTAGCTGGGCGTGGTAGATGTTGTTATAAGTCTAAATAGAAAAAAAGTCTTTTACCACGCATGTTATGCCACTGGACAGATATATATTGGATTCTTACTTGCTTACTTTACTACCTGACCAGCTATAATAACAAGAGATGCATATTCCCACTTTATTTATGACATATCGCCGTAACCTCTCTCTATAAGAGAATAGGACCTACTCTACGTTACCGCATTATATTTATAAAGGAAGAGCTGTAGTCGTCTCATCTAATGAAATGACATTTTTTCCGTAAAAGGTACACGCATACATTAAAGAGGGCCCCAACTAAAGTAGGATTACAACAAGGGGCAGTGGGTCTTTCTTATCTATAAAGGAATTCCCCGACAGCATTATAAAGTGTTTGCGCATATCTATGTTATATACGCTTTTCTTACACCGTATCGGAAGACTCAAAACCTTCAATTGCATTCAAAATAGAAGTATGGATCCATATTTTCATCAGTTTTTGTGGTTAGTGGATACTTAGTTTCGTCGTCTTCTAATGGACAAAAGCTTTAAAGGATTCCAATCCCAGTGTAAGCAGCTCCTGTCCATGCCTCTAATCTAGCCCATGCTACTTATAAATTTATAGTATATAATGTCATTTCATAAGGCAATAGTCTTTATAGTTTGACATAGTAGATAACGTATTCCTCCTTTTTATGCTCGTGGAAATGCTACTGCTGCGGACGTATGCACGCTTTCCTTGTGATATACTAGAATTGAGCTTACTTGGTACCCTCTTTCATGTATGAGAAAGACTATATTCAGAGAAAGATCATAGATAAGAATTAGATAGGAAGAATATCATATAGTATAGTTAGAGACTAAGCTTTTGTTGACGTCTACGCTGACGCATCTGGGGACCTTGCTCTTGGAGTAGGATTCCGCGTTTCTGCAGCAATAGGAGAAAGCCTTTTCTTCTTTTCAATTAAACTAAAGAAAGTAACTAAAAACCCCTTTTGCTCATACCCACTAAAGCTCTTGCTGGTGAATCCGCTAATGAAGCTCCCTCTTATTGAGAAGTAAATTTCTCTGTTATAAACCGTACCCAAGACTCTAGCCGGAGCTTTCCCTTTTCCCCAGGAAAAAAAAGCATTAGAATCCATTTGTGATTTGATAAAAGAAGTATGTTCTGTCGTGTAAAGAAAGCATATAGAGCAAAAGACATGTTGTCAGTAGGGCGAATTAACTCCCACATATTCCAAAATTAGAATTCTTAGAACTAGAGGAGCACCTTAAGTGCTTTCCTCGGTGAGAAATTTAGCTTCTAGTATGCTCTTTTTAAGGCATTGGGCCGCTGTTCCCCGGAAAACAAAAGTAGTAAAGGGGGGGCTTCTTCTGTATTGTAAATAGCCAATGTCACAAGATCTTTTTCTAACACACCAACAACTTTATAGGAAGCTTTCTCACCTTTTACCGGATATATTCTTTCTGTTTACTTATATATAATTTTTATCTACTATCTCTCTTTTCACATACTTTGCATCTGCCGACGCTGTCTCTGAAGCTGTCTATAACAAAAAGCAGGGGATTGTGGATGCAAGCCTTACGTCAATAACATACTTCTTTCTCATAGACTACCTCACTCGCCTAGAGGAAAGAGACTTCCCTTTATTTTGGCTATACTTGTAGCTTTAAACATGTAAGTGATAGAATTTAGTCTCTATTATCCGAGTTTTAGAAGTAGCTTCCACGGGGTAGCTAAAAAGATATGCCCGAAGTTGGTGGGCCAGTCTACCTCGATTTCGAAAGGACCCTTCGAAAAGATCGGCGTCTATGACACGGCGCGTACAAAGACCAGTTTCTCTTGTGGAGTCCCTTCTATAGCAAAATTACTAATTCAAAGGGTTGAAGTCGGAAAATAAATTTAGACAGGCGTATCTTTCGGAAAGACTATCCTTGTATTTAAAATCGTAGACCTACCCGAAGAACTAAAACAAATTTCAACTAAACTCGCTCTAATACTAATAGGATCAGAGGAATTCTCCGGACATCATATAGGTTCGTGTAACAAAACCTTTCGGTCATGTTGAAGCTGGGGTAAAGTTATATAACTATAAGTCTCATTTTTTTTAAGAATAGAAAGTCGATAGTCAACTGGTCAACCCTTCGGTCTTGCTGGGACAAGCTCTTCTTTCTTTTTTATTTTAAAGGTATAAGGATAGTTGTCCCGGAATCCCCTTCTTTACTATCAGACTAAGGTCATCTTCTGGTAGTTCAGTTTGCCTTTTTCTTAAGTTTAGGGAGAGAGGAATCGCGAGAAGTTCTCCATATAGACCCGGGCTCAACTCTTCTTGGGTGCCATCATCGATCGAGCTTCCTCTCTTTCTATATTATACATAGGTATGAGATGAAACTTTCTAGCTTGCCCGAATCTGGTCTACGAGTATTACCTTCTTTGCTTTCTTGTCTAATGCTCCTCTCTTCAAACTCTTTCATCTCCTATACGGTCTGTAGCAGACACAATGCTTTCATCCGGGACATGATTCTGCTTTTCCTTCCTTCGGTTTGCTTGTGATCTACCATCGAACCTTGGTCCGCTTTTCTTTCTTTTGACGTTAATCTTTTTAAGCTGGGTTAATCAGAGTCCTTTCCTTTTATGCTATTATGATAGAATGAAGTCGTGTCTGTCTAACTAAGGAGTGCGGGTCCGGAGGGTCTAAAAGAGAAGTCGACCAGGAGTAGAAGGGGGAAAATGCTGGCTTGGGGCGGAAGTTAAACTAAACGCTAATGAGACATCAATCACTGGGCTTTGATCTGAGGTGACTGAGAGCAGGATTGTCCCGCCGGCTTCTTACTTACTTGCCTTGCTTGCGTCACGAGCTTGGTCACCTTGATACCCTGGGGGGGACGGAAGAGGAAGTGGCACGAAAGGTGCGTAGCGCTTTAGCCTTTTAAATTAACCGTAGGAGGGGGATCTTTTTGTTCAGTGCGCGAATAGGAAGACAAGTAGGCTCCTAGCCAAGGTCAGTGTTTATCGGTTTGGGATCGCTAAGCAAGCTACATTATGAATGGAACTCGCTTTACTTTTATTCACATTTCTCATATATAAAGATGATAATAATCGGAGTGAAGGTCTATGCCTAATTGCATAGGGGCGAGAAAGGTGCATGTAGCGGGCGAGCCGAATTTTATAAGACGTATTGTTGGAGAATAATTTTTTACCAAGAGGGGTGGGAAGCAGATAACAAAAGGGAACGATCCTAAGGAAGCGATCGAGCCAGGCACTCTTTGAAGTCAGATCGTCGTCATTTAATTTCAGAGCTCTTTTCACAACTGCGCGGGAGCGGTAACCCTTCTCTTTCCGGAATTGCCTTGGATTCAGAGGGCTGAGGCAGTCGGGAATTCATAAGATCGGTCCTAGATTTCAGAGATAAACAGGGTGAGAGGAAGCAGAAAGTAAACTATCCCAGCCTCCAAGCCTATGAAATGCAGCCATAGAAGACGACTTCTCATCCTTAACCTAAAAGACTAGCTTACTATAAGGGCCTGCTTTGTACCCGAAGCAAGAAAACGCGCCTTCTTAAGTAAGTATGTGACCCTAGCACTGCAAGTTTGAGAGAATAGGTGGAATCGGAACGAGCCCATCAGTATAGAGTAAAGTTAAGTTTCCGAGTTTGAAATAAGATCGGTAGAACCTTAAGAAAAAAAAAGATTTTCAATCAGAGCTGGCTTAGAAGATCCCCGTCTATAAATTAAGAGCGTTGCCTGGGGCAGTCTAATGAGTGGAGATCGCGCCCCATTTTAATAGGTCTTGATGTCAGGAGTAAGCCTTAACATAGTATAGAAGGGGATTTCAGAAGGTACTCTCTGACAAGATCCTTAAATTAATTTCTGAAAATTTTCCTACTTTAACTAAAGATTACTCTAATCTCGTTCCGATTCTCCTCTCTTTCTTAGTTGAGTTACGCCGGCTATCTCGCTAGCACTCAATCGAAAAAACAATCTTGAATTCAAAAATTAAAAAGAAGGAATCCTGCGTACCTGTTACACATGGCCTGTTTTTTTTTCAAGGGGGCATCGATGAGCATAGCTGGTGAATGGCCACTTGTGGCATGACCAAAGAATTTAATAGCACGTCGAAGAGATGTCAAAAAGCTGCTTCTGCCTCTGAATGGGCATCGCTTCAATTGGCCTTTGCGAAAAGAAGGCATACTTTGCTTGGTTGGCGTTCTCACTTTCTTTAAGAATTTCTTGACTCTCCTTATGGATTATATCCATTCTTCTTTTATTTCATAGACAACTTTTACTTTTAAGACTAAAGAGTAAAGCTAGACTTATATTCTTAGCTTATGGGACCGACCCGTATTTACTGAATTTTTCGTTTCAGATCGAAAGTAGATCCACAGATCCTGCCGACCGCTTTTTAGGAAAGAGGTATGAAACCCTAGACAAGGGTGCCGAGGCCTCATAATGAGACTAGATAGAAGGCAGTCCTGAGGGGAAACTATAAGTGTCGGGATATTCAGGACAAGGTGCACTGTCAATGTCGTAAGAAAAGCAAGCTCATTTATAAGTGGCAGGATGGTACGATCCATAAGCAGCTTTTTTTTCTACCTCGTAGACTAGCCTGGCTCTATTTTGCCAAACGAACTAACTCGATAAGATGCTACGAGCTGATTCCTCGTCTTACATCAATCATTGTTACCTGGCAAAAGCGTGAGAAAGGTGTGAAGGAAGAACATGAGGGGGCCCTATTGTCAGAAGCATCCCTAAGGGGGTCCTTTGCTCCCCTCTTTCGTTGGTAGATACCTCTTATCACATCTATTCAAGAAAGGAAAGTACTTCTCCTACTTGTCTATTTATATGTATGCGAGTTCTTGCGGACCCTCTTGATCTTCCGCCGAAGTTGCCCTATAACCCGCTTACTAAATCTTTTAACCATAACTAATTAGGCTTCGATACAACTGTATTGCAAGAACAATAAATTGATTTAATTGAATGTGAAGTTTTCTTTCTTTTTTAGTAAATATATATACAGCGTAGAGTAATACGAGTCACATTCCTTGTACGTGTAAGTATTCGCACGTAAATTCAAATAGCGAACCCTGGTAAGATAAGTAAGCACGGGGGGAGAAAGATGCTCTAAAAGCAAACTTTTTAAGAACGCAAGTAGTCGTCTTTAATGGGTCGAACCACCATATTTAGGATCGGCATCCGCTAAAGCAGCTTCTTCATTGGCAGCCTTTATAGCCTCGATCGGAGGACATTTCTTGATTACACATGCTTCTTCCTTACTATCTATATTATATTAATAGAGGTAGATTTACTTTCTAACTAAGTACGTTATCGCGCTTTTTACGCAACAAGATTTAGTTCACAGGGTTGGTCACGCAATAGCCATTCATCAGGAATGACTTTTCGACAAGAACTCATTCATTATTTTCGCAATAAAGTAAACAGGACAAGATCCTCCCGTTGACATAGAAAAGCTCAGCTGGGTGAGAGGTTCTTGAAAGACCAAAGGCGGAGGTCTACGAATGCCATGACTTTCAAGTTTAAAAAGAGAAAGAAGAAAAGAGGGGAGAGGAGATGCGTTTAAAGGTATATCATTGGACAGAGATCCAGAGCGAGATACTTACTGATGTGAAAAGCTACGTTGGGCGTGTCGTATTTGGTCGAAAGAGCGCTTTTCATATAGAAGGGGGGATTTCGTGCGGTCTCATTTTGAAGCCCTTTTTTCTTTCCTTTCCAAACCAAAAGAAACGTAACCTTTTCTTTCCAGTCAGTGCAGTCAGGAAGGTGGAATTGCCTGATCCCTTAGGAGGGGGAAGTTCCTTGTAGTCTTTTGAGCCAGCGCCAAGGGGACTGATGATCAATGGTCAATTCCAACCAACATGGCTGTTCAGATTGCTGCTGCCAGCTCCTCTTATGCGCGGATACACAGGCAACTGTTCATCTTTAGGGAGGACTCTTTTTATATTGACAACGACTCATTTGTCTTTTATAATCCACTACCTGAGGATCAAGTCTCGCCAACTTAACTTGGTAAATTCAAATTGGTTGATCTGATCCAAACGGGTGTCTTTCTTATGTCCAAAGCATACTTTTACTCCACGAGGGAAGGGAGCGGGCAATTAGGAAGGTATGGGAGCATGTCACAAGGGCTTGGTTCAAAAGGAAGTTTCTAAATCCGGAAAGAGCGAAGGAAGTCTTTATTGACAATGCCCTTATAGTAGGGATTAAGGAGACCTTCAAGAAAAGGCTTGCCCAAAAGGAGAGGTTAAAAAGTCTAAGGTTAAGACGGCCATGTACGAAATTGAACGTTTTCGATGGCAAATGGGCCTGGTACTTAACAAAGGGGGCGAGACATGAGTCCCTCGTTCTCATTGCCGAGAAAAAGCCTAATTAAAAAAGAAATGATCCCTCGAAGAAGTCGAGGTGGGGTCGCTATTAAAATGTAATATCTTGAATCTCTGACCCGTACTTCTTTCCTTCTTTTTTATTTTCTTTCTTTGTTTAGTACTCCCATTGGTCTTATCACTCCGTCTTCTTCCGCGCGAATTCCTACCAAAGATGAGTCTTCTTATTTCTAGAATAAAATTATATGGACTCGAAGGGGCAGACTGTAATCCCTTGTAGAATAGAGCTCAGAAGAAGCAAGGGCTGCGCTGCCAGCAAATAAAAGGAGAAGAACCACCCCTTAATGAGAGAAAATAAAAAAGAAAGATTTGGAGTACCGCTTTTGTGTCTAATTAACATGAAAGAGTTTGCTAATCACATTAAGATAAGAAAGATCATAAGTAATAATAAGCGAGTGGAATACCTGTAACGAACGAGTTTAGTTCCGAAACGAGTCAATAGGTCTGGGTAAATAAGAGAGGGGCAAGCAAAGATCTCCTGGTGCAGTCATTCTTTCTTTATCTGTGGAAATACTCCTTTATGATATGTCATCTCCAAGCTAACTAAAGAATAGGCATCCTACTTTTATGAGTCTAATGGTAAGACGACCGCCCTCTAAATACAATAAATTAAATATAGTAAATGAGGGCTTATTAAGGCATAGTTAAGGGCCAAGACTCCTGTTTCCATCGTCTCCATTCGTGAGTACCCGAGGCCCTGGAATTTTTATATGATGTAGCTATTGCCTAAAAAGACTATGGAATTCCGACAAAGCACTGTGCTAGCCGAAGAAAGCTCTGAGCGAGTATAAGAAATCCTCCTAGTTCGAAGATGAAGCCAATGCACAGGCACTAGCAGAATAACTAGAAATAAAATATATAAAAGGCATGGGCGCTTATACTTAGTTCCTTGGCAAACATAATGCATGGAAGGAATCGATCCTAGTTTTCGGTCTGTTTATTAGCGCAATCCTTTTTTTTTTATAAGGAGCTAGTACAATACATGTAGTGAAAAGCGGAATCTATATAGTGCATAGCCCCTCTCTTCTTAATGAATGCAATCGGCTTAAACATTTAATAATAAGTAGGTATTTTATTGGAGAATACGCCTTGCTTAGATATGTTCGGGAAATCCATTTGCAGTTGTTAGAGTAGACGTGGGATGTTGTGAGCAAAAGTCTGCTTATACATGTGAAGTAGTTCCTAAGTGAACGAGTGTAGGGATGTCAAGGCGGACTCTTCCTCTTTCCCTGCAGTAGTACTACTTGGATTTACTTGAGAACGTATTTCATGCATTCGGTGTACGCCTTTTCCGAAATAGGAGTCATTCTCGATGCATTATTCAGATGAAACTGCCTTCGTTAAGGTAGAATTTATATGTAAATAAAAGAAGAGCTCTTATGTTATAATAAAGAGAGTCATGCCACTTACTAAGCCTTTCGAGCTATAGTTGTTGGATTTTACTATTCTCGAAACGGGGCTTCTTTAGATAAGCATTATGGAAGATCGTACACGGCTACTCCTAACTGTTGCATCGACAGCAATTTAGTCTTATTCTATAATATAGGATTTTAACGTGGCATTGCGCTCTACTACTCTTATAGGATTAATTAAGTTACCCGCCTATCACTAGTTGTAGTCATCAAATGTTTTTTTTTCTCGCCTTTGTCTACTAGATCAGATGCTTTCAATAGTAACGGTTCTTTTGTATATCATATTTAGCGGTAACTAGCTCTAGATATGGAAAATGAGACTATAACAAGACTAGAAAGTAAAGCGGAAACATAAACAACAGCAGTAGATACACATTCCGCGTTATTTGCCGGTTATACTTTAGATAGGGCTCTCTGACCTCTTCCTACCCTTTAGGGTCTTTGCTGCCCATGGACAGCAAATTTAGTGTTAATAAGGACTCTTCTTTATGGAATTTGTGGTGACATATAATAGATGGTGATAGCTGCCTTTGACGAGCAGTATCCTAGTACTTTTTTCCCTCTTCTGAAACAAAGAAAAAATGCTTCTTTGCTTGTGGATCCACATAAGCTGTTTCGAATGAGTTCACCCGATCGGTCGTAGTTAAAATGAAGCCTGTTCATCGCCAGTAAGCAGCTGACTTCAAGTGGACTTTCTTAGCACAAATATAGACTCCTGCTTTAGGTGCCTTCTTCTACTATTATAGAAAGCTTCGAGTTACTACTGCGTCAACAGGATCTTATGCATCCGCTTTGTCTGACAATGCTTTAACATATAGGAGTGCTTTCCCATCTGATAGCGGGTTCGCCTACCCGCATCTAATCTAAGTCAACCGCTGCTTACTTAGTAGCTTCAAAGGCTGTTACGTAGGGGCTTAAAACATGTCTAGTACTTCCATCCAATGATCTCTAACTTTGAACAACTGCAGTTGGGGGGGATCAACTGGACCTGCCGCCGCTTCATTTTGATCGGTTAGAACTGGTGCTTTCTTATTTTCTTCAATTGCCAGCAACTTCCTTTGTATCCGGAGAAGTCACTTTGTGAAACTCGCTCAAGAGCGGAATGTTTTTTACTTTTATACTCTCTTTATGTACCTTAGTTCTGTCATGTGGTAAAAGGACTTTTGGACTGTAAAAAGACTATGGAATTCCTTAGCGTAGTAAAATGAGCTATTTAGTTAAGTTTATTCTTTATCTACAACGTAAACAGTTGGATTGTTTACATCTCCCGTGGGTAGAGCCAAAATATATACAGCCTCGTAGGAAGCAAGCCCCGGGTACGGAAGCAAATGCATGAGCAATAGCAATAACGGGTGTATCGGATGCGACTGAAGTATCTAACGTTTACCGCTGTTTAGGCCTTATCCTCTGTAGTAGATCGGAAAGACATATATTTGTTAGAGGTTCCACATAAACGTAAGGTACAGCATAGAGGCAAAAAAATCTCCTATTCTATTACTTATTTGTTTGCCAGCTCTAGCTTGAGTCCGTATATGAAATTTTGTTCCTCCTACTTAACTAGTAGAAAGAAGGGGGCAGACTTATTATATTTCTATTAGAAAGACAGAGTCGATAGTATACTGGTGAATGATAAAACACCTATTTCTGTTTACGTGTATGAAATGGCTTGCATAAATATGTTCGAAGGTGCTCTCCGGATAGCATGCGTTTGAAGCCTAAAGAAGACCTTTTCTTGATAACCTATTTGCTATAGGGCAGTTCCTTACCTTGTTACAACTACTTAGGCGTATGATCCGGGAAGTTTTTCTTTTGTACAAAGCTTTTCTTCTTATCTTATATGCGTATAGTAAGGTAAAGGGTTTTGTTAGACCAATCAATAGCAACGTAGTATATCGACCGATAGATACGGGGGTAGGTAAATGTAAGGATGCTCTTTCACGTTAGAAGCAGCATTATAAGCTTCAACCGCATGTTTTGAACCTTCTTTTGGAATCCTTTATAGACTCCCGCTTCGAAAGTAAGCAAACGGCTTTAACCGAAAGCTTTAACTGAACGCTTCTTCAGAGATGTAGGAGTCTAACCTGTTGAGTGACCAGAGAAGAGAGGGATGCTTCCTATGTTTCAGTTGAACTTTCCAGTGTCCAGAGATCTGACTTAGCTGTTCTCATTTTCATTTCTATATGATAGATTTCTATATGATAGACAGATAATCACCAATTGAGACAAAGCTTTCGCGAGGACCTTCGCTACCTAAAGACCTAAAGAAAAGAAAGGAATTGAAGAGTGAATCTAACCTGTCTTTCTCGTGCCTGCGCGTTTGAACGGCAAAGGCAATCTCCCGTGTGCTCCGAGAGTTTTTTTATGTTGACTTTCTTTTATATGAATATCCTTACTCTATAGAAAGAGAGGTTTGAACTTCTCCTATAGAAGGCTTTGAGAAGGCCGACGAGTTAGTTTCAGATTCGACACGGCCAAAGGATTGCTTGAAGATAGAAGTTTTACCCTCTTTCTATTCCGACTCGTGTTAATGCCTCTTCGAAGTCGACCCACTTATGAGAGCACTTTTGTCAAATTCCGAACAAAGTCAGAATGAATTTCAAGTCTTGCTTGAGACAACTCCCCTTAATGGCTGATAGATCTAGGGATGGTGTAACGGGGCTAAAGACAAGACTCGATCCCATGCCAAGCTGCTTTTATTCGAGAACAAAAGAAAGGAAAGTGGGGGAATTCCGGGATTCAAAAAAAAGCTATTTACTAGGAAGATGCCCGATTTCTATATGAAAGTAGCCTTTATCAACCAAGTACGGTTCGACATAAAAGCTTTTAGTTTTTATTCTTTTTTCATCATTTTCACCCCCGATCCCCTACGGCATCAAGAGCCGTTGTTAGAATATACGGCCAGTCATTCTGTAAACACTTTCCATATCTTTTCCTTTAATTTTTTTTATGCCGAGGCATACAGCTTTAAGTACTGGAAAGCAGGAAGCACGTCTACGGATCAACTTTCACTCTTATTTAAGAAAAACCTTTACAATTAGAACGAGAATGAGAACTAAAGATTTTTTTCCATTAGTATGCTAATTCTTGCATTTGTATGGTGCAGTTGGGCACCCTTTTCAAGCGCTTTGCCTTAAGTTTGCCACCTTTTTGTTATTATATTACGCGCGTTTGGCCTCTCGAAAGCCGTCTTTTCAGGACAGGGCAACCCTATCTCTATAGGAAAAGTCAGCCCCACTTTAAATCAAGAACCCTAAGTGTTTTGAGATCGACAAAAGAAAGAGATTAGCCGAGCAACGACCTTAGCGACTAAACCGGGTGCGAGTACCGCCCGTGAGTCAAAAAACAGCAGCAAAATAAATCATATCAATAGGTTTTTATATATTCTCAATGGGTCTAAAAATCCTAATCTCTAAAGAAATCTTCGGTATAATCACAAGTGGAAGCGTAATGGGTCGAAGACGGAGTTGAGCTCAGCTGTCTCCTATTCTTCTGTTATGAATCCACAGCAATGCCTTTTTTTCTTACTTTTCCTGTTGATACCATAAACTCTGAATCCTTGGCTGGCTCTTCCTAACTTAGTACTTTTCTCAGTCTTTAATTGACAGAGATTCTGATAGAATCGGTAGACTTTTTCAGAGAGGGCTATTCTACACTAGCTTGGGAACGCCTTTTCCGAGTCTTACTTGAGAACAAATGCAAATAGAATAGGTGAAAGCAAAGCAACTTAAATTCAAAATGAAAGACGCTATGCTAGGAGTGAGAAAGGGATTCGTTTAGGTTCTTCTTCTGGGAGGCTTAGATGGGTCGTGAACCCGAGGAGGTGTGAACAAAGTTTGACATAAATCTCGAGCCCATCTCGGAATGATCTCGTAACTTTTTATGACCCTCATTAATCTTACTCTAATAAGGCTCACTAGAATCGGGAACCCACCCGTACAACCTTACCAAAGCAAAGAAGCCAAGGGCGGCGGAGGAAGACGGTCAAAAGAAAAGAGTATAACAGATGCTAGGTTGTTATCGACCTACCGTTACCGGATACCGGAGGATCACAAATGCACCCTTGCGGTTCGGGTATCCCCCCTTGATGTACATACTTCTAGCTTCGAGGAATATGAGCAAGAACTAAACCTTTACAGGATAGCTAATTCCAACGATGATTGTTCTGGAAAGAAGAAAGTAAACCCCTCATTCTCATTCTAATGAGTTTGCCAAAGCTTTTACTAGTGCTCACCCGCCAAAGCCCCTGCAATAGGAAATAATCTTATCAAGGGATACCGATCTTAATCGATCTCGTACTCGCAATTGGATGATTCTCAATCTATTCTTAGACAACAGTCTATGTTAAACAAGGTACCTTAGATTCTAATGAAGAAGGCATATGGGAATAGTAACGAAGGTGTTTCAGGACATTTATACTTATATAATAAGTATTTAAGTAAGTAAGAAATCTTTATAAAGCAATTTCGCTCGCTCCTATCTCATCAGCTGATATAAAAAAAGTTCGAAGAGAGATTATTCATCTTTCACTGTTTTCGACCTTTTCAGTTGGATTAGGGAATGAAATTTTACAATTGCTTGCCGAAAGTGAAAGTGTTACTAGCTTTTTATTTCTGTCTTCAATAGCTAAATACAGATCTTAAATCTAACTCGGAAAGGGTGACGTAGCTCTTTCAAGTCCTAAGTGGGGTGGCTGGGCATCAGATCTGGCTCTTTAGGGTCTTCGTTCGATACATAGCGATTAAATTTAGCCTTTGTCCATAGATAGTGAATTTCGAGGACTTACCAAGGACAATGTTGACATTAAGAATTCTAATTTTTGAAATAGAAGGGAATATCCTCCAAAGTAGCAGCCGCGGGGAGTGAGAGTTGGTTAGTCATAAGGCGGATTTCTTAGTCTATACCGGTGCTGAGACTCAAGTCGTGTAAAGAAATTAGCTTCATATAAGAAAGATAACTTCATTTGATCTTTGCTTCCTCAACTAGAAGACGGGTGGTGTACAAAAAAGAGCTACGTAGTCGACGATCCCATATGCTCCCCTAAGTCCGGTACTCGAGGTAAGGTATCTTACTGCCTCTTCGTGTCGAAAGTATGCAAGAGATCCTAGGTCTCCCCATCCTGAAGATGTGAGAAGAGCAGAAGTTGGGGATGAGAAGGCTTATTTGTCTTTTAAAAGAGATCAACGAACTACCAACGCACCCACTTAGGCAGAATGAGTCTTTGAGCAAGCATACTTCACCGGAAAAAGAAGAATCCTTCCCGCCTGTAAGATAAGGTGCGAAGTCCTTTCTCTAAGCTTGGAACTATATAGGAATGTCAAGTATTTATCCTCTTTTCTTTTAAAGGCTTTGTTCTACTCATTCGTCGACCCGATCAATCACAGTCAAATAAGCTAGCTGGCATAAGTCCTTAGAATATGAGTCCTCAAGCTGAAAACAAAAGGTTAAAACCCGGAATATAGCACATCAAAAATAAAGGAATATTTCCACCCGCGGCTATTTAATACCGATTGTCCGTCCTCGAGCAAGCGGAAAACCTTAGTCTATTATATTGTCGTGTACCAAGAGCCTGTCCTTTCCTCTAAGACGACGTGCGGATGATCATTTACCTATATCTGCCGGATGTGAAGACTCAGTCTTCTCTGCCTTCTTCAATTTTCAATTAATGACTATAGTACGGACAGCTGTTATCTTCAAGGGGCTTCCTTGGCATGATTCTCCTTAACAGATTTGGCCTCCACATGTATACCGAATGGAGTTTGCTCACGAGCAGCACAGTAAGCCGCCTCAGCCAAAGACTTATGGAAGCATCCTCATTCACGAGTTAATAACGGGACGCGTTGTTCAGTCAAAACTATCTGTTGCACAACCATAAATACTAAGCCACGGGCCTCCTTAGACTAAGGGAGCCTAGATTCAACACCTTGGGTACCTTTCCTCGCTTTCAAAACCCTTGACTTTTTTAATGAATGCTCAGAGTTAAGCGGCGGGTGAAACAGCTTTCTAGTCTTTTTTACATATTTTTACTTCTATTAAAAAAGATAAAATTTTGCAATCCACGATAATATAAAAGGATGATTCCTTGCTTGCTCGTGTTCTCTAGCGGATAAGGGGTCCAAAGGGGATCATATATTTTTTATATAAGGTTTTTTATACTTCGCCTATCCTAAAGAACGACTGTAGGCTTTTTATAGGCTCGACTGCAATGCAAAGGAGGCGGACCTTCCCCTCTTTATTAATAAGCAGCACTTTTTTTTACTTTGCTAGACATCATCATAGTCCTAGTAGTCGTCTTCCGGATAAAGTGCTTGCTTACAAAATACGTCCGATCACATTCTGTTTCACTAAATCCCAAATTACTTTTCTTTTAATAATTATAAGAGAATCCATTCTATTAGCTACTTGTGACTACTACAGAAGCTGCTGCCACGTTTGCTTATTCCCCTGTCTTCGACCAGTAGAGGGTTATACCATTTGTTAAAACGCGGTAAAGAAATCTCGTATCACAAGTGCAAGAGTGTGTAAGCGGACAAAGCCCATAAGAAAGGAAAGGAGCTACTTGCTAAGTAAAGTCACGTGCAGTTGAAGACAGATCATCTCATGTAAGAAAACCCTAAACACAGCCATGGACTATAGGCAAAGACATGCCTTTTCATAAATCTAACTCGAAGATAAAAAGCATTATGGGAGATCACTAATAACTAAGTTAAACGTCTACCTTATAGGACTTCCTTTCCCTATAGTATAGAACTAGACTCTCCGGAAGTAAGAGCAAGCAATAATTAGATATATCCGCTTATTTCTTTCTAGTGTTTCGGAACTAGAGCATTAGATCTTTAAGATCTACAAGAGTTAACTCCTATTAAAGATCTTTCTTCCTCATTAGTGTGCTGTGGAAGCCGCCTTTAAGCTCTCTCTTTGCTTGACCTCAATGAATAGGTTATTTTTTATACTAAAATGGACTAGTATAATAGGATACAATAAACTTGATAACCTACAGCTACTACCTCTTAGGTAAAAGAGACCAGGAAACTCTCCAATAAGAAAGAGTTCTTCCCATGGGAGGGGATTCCCTTATAAAGGGTGGATACTTTTTAAAATACTAATTAAAATGATATCAATCCGGTCGATGATGAAACATATCTCATGTTCCAGATGCAAGTTATGCCTTTATTGTAACTGTTGTTGGTCTGGTATGGCTTACCCTTAAAGCTTACTCTTAGAATACTATAGCATAACCGGCGACATTGGATCTTTCTGATCTATTAAAGGGCTTCCCCGATTTAATACTTAGATCATAGGAACTTCTATGGCCCTTGCTCGTGAACAGGGGTTAGATGCCCCCCAAAAGAACTCTTTTCCCTAATTATTCAAAGAATTCTACTCCCTTTGCTGCGGGTCTTCCCTTATTTTCTAATTTCTCTTTCCTTAGAAAAGACATACATTGAAGATAAATTCATAGGTATATACATGAAAAGCACAAAAAGGCTTTACTTGGTCTTATTGCTGCAAGAACCCCTGATAGGATGCTTATCCCCGAGAAAAAAGTAGATAAGAGGTACTCATTGGATAGGAGCTGGGACGAGTCGAACATGGGTTCAACTCAATACAAGGACAAGCAGCAAGAGATATAGCTATATACGTGGTATAAGCATGCATATTGTTGAACCTACATTGTACAGATTTCTTTGACAGCGCGCATTACTGCGCTAGTCTTTGTTCTTTACTAAACTCCCAAAGCGAGAAGAAAACCGCCTGGTTGATAACAGGGTTGCATTTGACCTAAGTAAGACGCCATCAAGCAATTTCTAACATTAAGAGCGTCTCAATTCGTAACACGTTAATAAGAGAAGGTTCTGGACTTTTTAGTTCTACTTTCATTCGCAATCCGAAAAAGCTTCATCATCTCGACTTTCACCGGGCTTTCAAAACTAACTTCTTAAATTAAATTATCTCACTTGCAACATGCATGAGTCGTTTCGGCCCATCATCACTTTCAGGGAAGAACTCCTGTTACAGATGTTTTAGGTCTCGTCCTTGTTGTTGGCTTATATGATAAGTAGGTGCGTGGCGGATCCTTCATAAGCAGCCAAATGAACGAAATTCTACGCCTAGCTTCGGACTATTTATGGTTACGATTGGGCCTAGGGCGTTTGCGCCACATATCCGTCTTTCTTTTAAGGGGCTCGTCCACTTGCTATGGTGAGGCTATTTACTAGCTCGACTAATAAGGGGTAAGCCCTAGCTGGTCTTGAAGTATACTATGCTTATTCCATATACTATTTGTGGTTATAAAGCCTTTCCGCCCGGGATACGTCAATACCATTATTGATACCTGCTGCTTTCGCAAAGAACGTCTCAAGATGAAAGATGTGCAGAAATGTTGCATGTGGAAATGCTTGAGAATTTTTTTGCGTTTAGACAGAACGTGGTTGCTGAGGAAGGGTCCCTTGACCCGTAGGTAACCCATACGATCTATCCTTAATATATACACGTGCAATTATAGCATAATGCTCTTGAGTGAGGATGGGCTTTGCCTTTACCTATGGACTAACAAGTGTATTCCTCTCGATGAATACCTTCGACTGGGCCTTCTTAAAAGAGAGTCCATATTTCCAATACTACTTTCGGAATATCATGGGCAGGGACTCACTCCAGTGAAGTAAGCTTTCTCCTTGTTCAAAGACGTATCCTGATGAAACATCCTTTGCTTGCTTTGGCTTTGAAATGAGCTGAGGCACCTACCGCATCGTGGGCGGATGTAGTACCAAAGCATGAGTGCGGGTTTCGTTCACCAGACCCAGAAGGGACAGATCACCTCTCTTTATATCCTTTATTTGTTACTGATACACGAGCCATTTCATCCCTCTAACCAGGCATAGGATGCGTCTTATTATAAGATTACACTGCTGTACTTATGATATCAGTATATGAATCTATGTTAATGTTTGCTATTTTATCACATAAGTCTCCGATTTTGGCCTCTTGAAATCGCATCTTGTGCGGGTCCCTATCCTAAAGGGCAAGGTCTCTGGTCGCCACTTGTTTGAATGTAAGGAAGCAGCTCCATTTCCTGTTTCGTCCGTAAGTAGTGTTCTATAGGGAGGAGCTTTTAAGATTTCCCTCGCTAAAAGAGTCCTTTTTATAAAAAATGTATCTTAGAATTATCCTATATAATTATAATAGAATAATATTCTACTTTGATTCTGGCTCAAAAGAGGTGATCCGGTCGAAGAGTGCTTTCACCAAGCCTTTGAGGATCGTTCATAAGCCGCATGTGCAGGTATAACGAGGGATGGCATCTATCTACGGCAAAGTTCTCGAGTCTCATTATATAGAGAGAAGGCATTGATAGGGTCAAGCGTTAGTGAGAAGAGATGCGTGCCCAGCCATCTTATAAATGAAATGGAAGTTACTGATGACATTTAAGAAATAGGAGAAGTAGCTCCGTTAGTATTAGAGTGGTATACTCCTACAAAGGAGCTTTAAGTACGAAACCCGGCCTACATGTAATAAAGGAAAGCTCTTGCCGCTCGCTCCTGGTTCTATTATTAATTCGGAGAAATCTTTTAGGTGGAGGGATTTGGTTTGGTAGTTCGGGTACTACCAAAGGTATGCGATCAAGGGAGTAAGGTGGACTTTTTAGATAAATAAATATATTTATATATACTAAACATAGCTATCAAGCTCATTTGCTAAACCAATATTTTTTCAAGAAAACCTGCTACTTAGTAACTTTATGAACTATGAACATAAGCTCGCGTTCTTGTCTTATGAATCTGAAACAAGACCTTACTTAATAATCTTTAGGACCTTAAAGAAACTTTCCTACAGTTAGGGGCGGTCTCTCCCCCTTGAAGGCTTTTGCTCTTTAGTCTGTGTTCATAATTCGGAGCTCTATAATATAGTAGAGTATACCAGAGTCGGAGTATACACGGAGAACCCTTAGTATAAAAAAGATATTGGAAAGCATAATAAACAGCAGCTTTCTTAGGAAGAAATTTAGTAATTGATGCGTTCGTTTGAGTCAAACATAAGGGAAAGTCACCCGTGTAGCCAGTAGGCCGAATAATATAGAAAGAAGTCCAACTACTTTCCTTATTCCACTACTATAAGAAGATTATACTTCTTCATTTTTTTTTACTACTCTATTTACTATGTCCTTCGGTAAGAAAGATCATAATGGGCATAGCGCGCCTTAGCGTACTTAGTCTGTTTTTGATGACTTATCTGTATCCGACAGCAATAGTGGCAGCTACTCTTAAATCAAAGTTATAGCTTTATTCAATTGATGATATGCGAGTGACATCCTCTTGCATAATCTAATATGCAACCGCATACCTTTCTTTTGCTGCTGTCTTGTGAATCCCGTTTTTATACTCTTATAGGACTCCCTTATGGGAACGGGCCCGATTGAACTCTTGTAATAATAGGGTAGGAGCTTCTCACTTTACTTGGGCTTCAGGCTATATCGTCCCTGCATAGCTTACAACTTTCTCAATTTCTCGATCGGACACCACAGAGATTAACAAGCGACGCTTCTTCTTTAAGTATGAGTCAAAACGAAGTTTTCATTCGGGATATAGGCAGGGAGATGCTTCATTAAGTTATTACTCTAGTCTTGTATTACTAGAGGACTTCTTTCTATCTACTTCTATTCAATCCTGCGCGCCTTTCTTAGTATGGTAAGATTGGAATTCCCTGGAAAGCACATTTAGATTTGAGGGCGACAGTACTCCTATTCTATTATAAAAGATCTATTCCTATAGATAGTCTATGACATAAAGCTAGCTATATCTCCATTTTTTTGTGAATTATCAAATTAAGCTTTTTTAAAGAGATTGCCAACTAAGAAACCAACGGAAGAAACTCTCCCAATTGCAATTGAGCATATTGAAAGGGCGGCTTTCCAGAAAGTAAACTTTCTTACTTCGCGCATTAGCTAAAAAATCTTCGAGAGACTTTCTTATTAGTCGAACAAGAGAATCTCTTCTCACTTTAAAATCGCCATTAAGCAAAGAAAGCATTTCCGACAAGCCGTGGGGAAAGACATTCAACAGTATATGGATTTGCCTTTTCAGCCGCCAAATGCTAACGTTTCGCAGGGATTAGAACACCTTACTTAACGTACTTGTTTGTTAATAGTTAGTTAAGTTTTTTTCGGAGCCTCTAACGCAATACCAAAGACTAAGTCTCCTTCCTCCGGATAGAACGTTATCATATCAAAAGCACCAGACGACAGATCCTTAACTTATATGATAATCATCTTGTTATTTATAATAAAATTTAAGCGTCTTCCGCGCCTCTTAATATGCTTCCGTGAGTGTCATTGCGTATTTGACCCCCCAATAGGAAAAGAAAAAGCAGCGGACGAATCGATATCAAAGCAGATTTTTTCGCCGAGAACAATTCCATAGAACGGAGATAACAAAATAGTAGGGCGTTGAAGGTGGGTTACTTGAAATTCTTTAGCGAGAAGACTAAAGACAAGTAATAAGAGTAACCGTTAATTTACAGACGAAACTACTTTTCTGTGCGAGTAACTGGGTAAGTAAGCTTATTCATTCATACATTTATATAAGAAAAATTTAATCTAAATTGGGCCTTTGACCCGCTTTGTTATAAGAATTCATTTCTTATTGTTTAAATCTTATTGTTTAAACCCCTTTTTTGCGCTTCGATCATTGCTTTGATCCGGAGATAGCATTATAAAAGTTCATCGATAGAATAAGTCAAATACATGGGTTCACCTCTTGCCTTTTGTTCTATTTTCAGATTTTGAATACTTTGTTACTAGTAATGAGTACACCTAAGGAGCCTTTTTTTGATAGAAAAAAAAGACCAATGCGTATGTTTCACTCGTGCCCTCTGGACCTATGGTTGATGCTTCAATCTGAGCATACGGATTAAGAACTGGACTTTTCATGCTCGCACATCGTTCTAATTCCAAAGCCATTTCCTCACGTGCCAAGCATTATTTTACAAAGAGCAGGAATTGAAACAGAAGATTGTTTGACAAAAATGTTCTAACTGAACTAGATTCCTACTAAAGAAAGTAGGATTTGATTCTTCCTTCCCGACAAAAATTACCACATTAGGGGTCGATATATATGTGATGTGCGCAAATTAAGAGCTATATTGATCATCGACCCAACCTATTAAACATGCTATCCGATAACCGATCAAACCATCTGAGGTCCCATTCCGCAAATTAACGTGAATACACCCGCTAGCGTAAAGAAAGGATATGGTAGCTATTCCAATACAACAAAAAGTTATATACGCCATTTAAAATAAAACAGGTAATGTCGTATGATTTTTATGAAATCGGGTCTAAATCAAGCATGGAATTTAATTAAGCCCCCTATTCACTATAAGCCGAAATCTGAGTAGGTAGGCGCTTTTTCCAAACCAAGGCAAGCATACTTAGGGAGGGTAACAGGGAGTTTCGTTCTTATTAGAAAGCTCGACCAGCGAGTGTGCGTGTAGGAACGAAGCGAGTGCGTTGGCAAGATGAGGAGAGAATTCTGAACCCGCGCATAGGTCAGAACTAGAAAGAAGAAGGCAAACTTCAAAGCCAAAGCAAAGCTGACAAGATCAGCTGACTACGAAATATGAAAGTCGACAATGTAAAGAAAGGTCAAAAAATAGGTATCGGTACTGAAACCCTTGCTTTCCACTTGCTTTAGGTGGAACTGCTACTTCCCTCGGGACTGCAGCTACTTGCTTCCGAACTTTACCGAGATCCGGGAGAAGTGTTGGAATGCCCCTAAAGAAGATTAACGATCAATCCTTGGTGGCAGAAGGAGGATAAGCTTGCTTTTTTGAGTCAACACAGAAAAAAAAAAAGGATTTCCAGCTGTATTTGCTGAAAAGTTATTACCTATTGCATTGGCCTATTTAAAGACGACTTACTTAAAAGCTTATTTAAGTATATAAGGAGCATTAAACCTTTACATGTATGAGAAGGCTTCCCTTTGAACAGTTATTATAGCAGGGCCTGCTTTTATTTAGTTCCTTTTAAGTGTGCTCTTGTTCTTATAGGCATTGTGTCCCGAGTTTACTTATGGGTAGTAAGAGAGCAAGCGTAATACTACTTGTAGCAGAGCCAATTGTTCTCAAGTGAACGATATGAAAGAAGCTTAGATTATTATTATAAAAAGTTTAATGGGGGATCCCCACTTATATAGCCCTATCGTTTCGTGTGATTCCGGATCTATCTACAGCCCTAGACTTTCCAAGTGACTGGGCGGCTAAACCCATTTTATTATCAGGTAGGTTCTATGCACAAAAGTAGCAATGCGTGAGGTGTTTACGGACTAGTACTAGTAAACTGTTCCACTTACTGATGTAAGCGAGTAGCCTATTGTATTATTCCTTGTCTAATTACATATAAGACGGAATCAACTCGATAAGTTATAACTTTTCCTAAGAAAATTATAAAGGAGAATAAGTTTTTTTATTATATTTTAATGCCTTTGGGATTGGTCAAAATGCTCCATTTTAGGGTGTTTGCTGCAGAAATCGCTGGCTTGCAGACCTCTTTTTCTCCCTAGGGGCATTCCACTTGTTCCTCAAGTTATATTGCTACCAAGTAAGCTTATAGGTATAGGAGCCCAATTAAGAAGTATATAGTCCAATAAACCGGGGGGAAAGCAGATTCCATATCTAAATAAAGAAATCTGACTTAGCTGTTCTTATTCTCAGTCGAATAGATCCTTCTTCTTTCATTGTATTGTTTATACTCTAAGCTCTTATTAAATTTTTCGGCAAAGAAAAGGAGAGGTCAACAGCAACAGCTAGTGGAGCTATCCACGAGCGATCAGTAGCTGGAAGTCTTGCTTTTTGCGCATGAACTGCCTAATTTTCTTAACGCGTCTTGTCTTAGATATGCGAGTCCCTCCGGACCGCCCTCTCTTCGGCTAGATTAGTTGCTTGGGAAAGCTTCATTTTTATTTTGAACAAAGCTGCGGCTTCGGACTTGACTTTCTTCTCTCCTTTGGTACTCCATTCTGGAAAGGGAACTCAATTTCGTGGATCACATCACCAAGCTTCAGTGCCTTGATACCGATCTAATCTAGTGACCCCTATTTTTTAGGTTTTGCACTACTGGGAGAATCAGAAGGGAATGAAAAAGGTCGCTTCGCTGCCCCAACCAAGATAGACGAGCCTAGCTGTCCCCGGTCTCTTTCATATCATAACATAACGAATATTCAGCTTGCGACTGAACTCTTGCCGAGCCTTGGTCGAAAGGATTGATTAAGTTATGAGCGAGCCTTTAATTTAACTTTTTTTTTTTTTCTTAGAATTAGACTTTGAAGGTAGGTTAAGTGACTTTGTTTTCAAATGACAGACGGGGATTACACAAGCTCCTTCCCTAACGCCCACCCTACTCCTTTCCTCCCCCCCCCCCCCAACATTCTTTTAAGGGGCCATTTTTTCGCTCGCCTGTTTCTCTCTTATCATGCATTATTTTCATGAATAGGGTAGAGCACCTATCTAAGGATAGGATTTTAAGCATATTATGGGCAGTACGCTTTTAGCAATCTACTGAATTAAAAGGGCACTTTTTACCCGATCCGGAAAATTTTAAGATGGCGAGGACTTCTTGCGCGTGTTACAGGCATAATATTTTTTTCCCGTATCAGAAAGGAGGAAAGGGCAGGAGGCAGAGCAGAAGAGGTTGGCTAGGTTCGAAATTCTACATTTTAGTTTAGTTAGATTAGAATACGTCCCTTTAAACCCTTTAATTTAGATAAAAAGAATAAACTTGGGCTGGAGCTGTAGAAGTAGCTGGTACTTAGTATCTATCCTATTTTTTTCTTTGTTTTTCCTTATTAAAGTTCAAACCTACTATATTCAGTTCAACAATCCAACTCCCTGCCATTATTGAAACTTACTACTATGCTCTTCAGAGCTGCTTAGGAATGAAACTCCATCAAACTCAACTGAAGATAAAGTATTTCGACACGTGCCGTGAGATTACCACGGCTTGGAAAAGAAGATCCTTAATAGAATACGAGGAGCAAAGTGCTACTTCCTTATGTGGGTTGAGTAGAGGAGCTTTCCTGTCTACGACTGTTCCCGCCTAACAAAAGCGGGGCTCAGTGATTGGATCGTCATTGGCTAAAATGGGCTTTTGACTCCTAAGACAACGTTCGGATGTCTCCTTTTCAAACAAGCAGGGAGAGGAAACGCGCATAGTTTTGAGAAAGTTTCTTCCCTATTCCAAGACGCATCCAAGCCTAAGAGAGGAAGATCCCTATTGAATTTTAACACTAATTTGATACTCTAATTGAATTCTCATCTTATTTTTCTTATAATATGAATTAAATTCAATCCCATGCAGAGTTCTTAGGCGAAGCGTTCTTATTAATTTTAATTAAAAAAGCTCCGTTATCTGGCACAACTCTCTTTTTTCACTGAAGCTGTCCAACCAAAGGTACACTCTTGAGAACGTGTCTCAAAGGATGAGTCCACTTAGTCGAACATTAGTAACATAAGTAAGAAAGGAGGAGTTTCATTCTTACCTGGTGTAAAGTTTGATCCTGTCATAGTTTCCTTTCTAAGCTCTGTAGGACGGTTGAAGTTTACATCTATAATTTACCAGGGTATAAAAAAAGAGCAAGCGCCTTTCCAGGATAACAAGGGCAGAGGCATTTCTTTTGTGCTTTATAATAAGAATGAAGTTGAAGGCTCACTACTTCCTTTCTGAAGTCTCGTTCCTAAACCATCCATTTCTCTTTCGGGGGATTTTAAAAATCGTCTCGCGCATTGGTAACCCACCCCTCCATATGGCTATGTTAAAGGATTAATCCTCTTAATTAAATAAAAGAATAGAATCCTGTCTCTTTCTCACTAATAACGGGTCCTACGTACGCCCGTTCCAGCATTTCGGTCAATCGTCCCATCCCGAGTAAGGGTTCTTTCTTTTTTCGTGTTACCCTTGATAAGATCCGGGGAATTTACTTTCTCGCTTCGGGTCAAACCAGCCATCGTTTTAAACAAGATAGTCTTTTACTTTCTCACAAAAAAGGTATAACAAAAAAGTCTGGACGAGCGGAAAAAAGCTTCATTTGATTGTGGTGCCGTTAACCGGCTTCAAATTTCCCGGATCCCGCGGCCCTTTTAGACATGAGCACCCGTGGAAGCAGGCGAGCATATAGAAGCAGGCCGTTGTCTAGGCGCATTAGTGGTCTACATTTGTCGGTTGAGAAGGAGTCTTCGAAAAAGAAGGGAAGCCCCTAGCATTTGTAGATAGCTGAGAAAGTTATTCAAATCAAAACAGAATTAAAAGAAGGGTTAAGATTAAGAATAGGCATGACGACTTGGGCACTAGAGCACCTGCTCCTAGTGATATCGCAAATAAGTTCGCAAGAAGTTTTTTTTAAGGGTAAGGAAAGGGTGGTTGAGCATGATGGCACCAGAGTTGCTGATGAAGATGGGATTGGGTAGAAAGTTTCCCGCCTAAGCCTGTACCTGGCATCGCCAAGCCTTAACTTCTTAGCGGAGATAGTAGCATTGCCGTACGTAAGCAAAAGAATGAGCCGCAGTACTTGGATTGGAGAAGCAGCCGTAGCCAGTCGAAGAAAACAATACTGCAATGATTGCTGGATAGAGCCTTAGCTGACGAATGAAGCGGGGGGAAGTCTATAACGAGTTGGGTGTTAAGGCAGACTGTCAAGCAATTGAACACTTGCTGATACCTTATGGTGTGATACACGCCACGGATAAGCGAGATGAAAGCTCCGTCCAAGTGAATCCAGGCCCAAAGTATAACTCAAAGGTCTATCTTTATAAGATGAGATCGGGAATCTCGCTAGCCGGGGAGAAACTAAGTAACGATTTTCATTGGGCGCCAAAAACCACTACGCACGGAATTAAACTCTCTTCTGTCTCGTCCTAAGTTAATTGGTTTCGAGCGCGTCCAACCTTCGTCTCGTATCCTTTGATTGTTAACTAGGTAAGCTTTCCTATACTTAACTTTACTTTTTGGTTTGGCCTGCCCGTACTTGTGATTTGACGAGGGAGGTGCTTCCGGAACTCTCCCACGAAATCAAGAGCAAGAAATAGCTAATGATTTCGTTTTGTTAGACGCCCCGATACTGGTTCAACAGGAAGACCCCCATTTTGGTTGAAATTCCATTGCTCATATAGATATAGAATAGTAGCCTTTCTTTGAAAGTGCCCCCCAAAACTTATTTAAAAAGTCATTATCCCTTGTCTACGAAAGGGAGCGCGGCTGAGCTGCTTGCTCGCGTAAACCGAGCGTACTGTTTTTGACCACTAGCAAGAGGATTGGTTTCGTCCGGAATAGCTTGAGCCTCCAGCCGTACCTGACTGAATTGAAGTACCTCAGGGCATCTCCCGTTACGGATAATCAACTTCTATGTAAGAAATTAGAAACCTACCTAAAAAGGTAGGACGGCCAATAGCCTAAACATAGTATGCGAGAGAGACAAAGTGTCATCGGACACTGGTTAAATCTTTGCTGAGATATTACTTACCCCAAAAGAGAATCTTTCTCAGTGACCATCTAAAATATTTTTTTTGGTAGCTCCGCAAGGGTCGCACCCCCGTGACATGGTATAGCGCGGATCACTTTTAAACGCTTTGATATGCCTCTTAGGAGTAAAAGACTTGTCTTACTATGGATTATGTACGGATATTTCTTATTTAAGAGTTCTAGTTCATAAGTACGCATTCTGGAAGGTAAATCCTTTACCTTTTATACCGCTAAATCACTAATTTAAATGATTAGCTTTCCTACTGAAACAGGGGGATTTCACATGCAAATGACTCTAAGACATATCGCCTGCAAACTTTTGAAAGATGCACGTCATACTTTTTTTTTTTGAAAGAAATGATAAGTACGACATAGCATTAGACCTGTCGAGGCACGCCTCTACTTTGTACCCATGCATGTGCCCAATTTACTCATAAATCCTATTCTTAACTTATATCTTAATCGAAGTATTCGACCTACCACTAACGAGGTGAAATACCATCCCTTAAATCTCTGACATGAAGCTAAGGATATGTCCAGTCACCGGCGGGCGATCGGACTTTTCTTTCTGATAAGGGAATCTTGGAATACTTTTAAATATCTTCTACTATGTATACGGTAGACTCCCTTTATCCATCTGCTTCATGGGCCTATTTTTTTAATTTGACTCAACCCCGGCTTTCGCCAGCACGCTCCTGCTTCACGGAAACATCTTCAAAAGTCCTGCCTGCTGCTGAAGCCTTTCGGGCAAATCAAGCTCTATACCTTGAAATAAAAATAATTAAGGAGTTTGGCGTAATGCACTCTTGAGGCTCTAAATCCGGGAAAAACATTCTCTAGGGGCACAATATCTTCCTGCGTGTTCTTAGCTTAAGCAGGACACATCCGGAGAGTCATACTTTCTTTTTATTAGGCTGAAATTGATATGTCCATAACAACTAGGAAAGAGGAAATTTAAGCATTTTCTATTCGGGGGCAGGTGTACGACCTTTGCGGGGGAAAGCTTTTCCTAATTAGAAAGGGAAGCTCAAATGAAATTCCCGTGATTGAAGCGTAGCATAGAAACCGGTACTGGCCTAGTACACCCTGATTGTTAAGTATACGCATCGGTATGCGTGTGTCCTACCCATGCCACTACTCTAGCACGACTCCACTTAATAAAGTACCTTTTGGAAGAAAATAAGTATGCTTCACGGGACGAAGAACGCACATTCGATATAAGATAAGGTCACGTGAAAAAAAGTCCTAAATGGTGTGGGACCTTCAGAAGGACGGTAAAATAAAGTTTTCCTCTTCAAAAAGGCGAGTAAGTACGTTTCGTTAACAGCCCAGCTCGTTACACACATTTCACTTGCTACTTACACCCATATATAGGTAAAGCTTTTTACTGAGCATTGGCGCATGGCACAAGGGAACAAGTAGTGCAACATATTTCTTATGAGTTAAAGCGTTACTCTCCCGCGCATGCCGGGGAGTGGACCGATTCATCCGCCAAACGACATGCATACAGAAAGCAAGCCTTAACCCATTAACTTTTCAAAGCACCACTATTACTGTTGAAACATGTTCGAAAAATTGACAGATTCTGCTTATTTTGGATTTTCTTTCACTATTCATTGTGGTAATTCCTCGGGATAGCAATTCCAGCTTTCTTGCCCAGGAAAAGTTCGTTGGAAAGGAATTCTTATAGTTGTTGTGTGAGCTGAGTTCGTAAAAAGACACGAAAAAAGAAGGTCGGGGCTAAACTGCCGCCTGACCACTGGCATTCCGGGGCGAAAAAAGATTCCAACATGGATCGAGGAAGTTACTACAATTGAAACAGAAGCAGATGAAAAATGGTTGAAAGAGAAAGCACCGCGAAATCAAGAAAAAAGCTTTGTTTTGTGCACCTGTAGTTAAGACCCACAAGAGAATTTATTTGCTTTTAGTAAGCAAAAACGTCCAATGCGCATGATCGAAGATGGGAAAACCTCCAATGAACAAGCAGCTTTAGAAGATAGCCTTGCAGCTTGCCTCTGCCCTATGCCTGGATACCCTGTTAGCCCGACCCGGGATCCCCTAAAAAATTTAAACGCGTTAAGCTATAAGAGCTTCCCCTGACTGAACTTACTCGCTTGGCTCGATACGAGGCACAAAGAAAGGAGAAAAACGCAGAACGGCTAATAGCAGGAAAGTCTGATTGCTCATTAGTGAGCGAAAAAGAAAAAAGGGCAACCCCTTTCCTCGGCTCACAAGAGAAATGTGTGCTGTTATAGTATAGATAGGAAAATTAAAACGGAATGACCGACCATTCTATTTTACTAAACCTCTTGCTTGCTGTCTTTAGTTGCATTGCATTCAAGGCTATTCCGAAAAAATACTAGCCTACTTGTTTTGTTTTTCCGAGAGACTCAAAAAATAATTCTGATCTTTAATAAAGAAAGTATACTTTTTGTGAAACGCTTCCGCAGTTTAATAGAAAACCCTATATCGATAAGTCAGTTGGCTCACTTAGAATGAATAAGCCGCAGTTGGGAAATGAGTGCATTCATTTTTTTTTTTTTAAAGCTGCGCTTGATTGAAGATAGAACTTTTCATATAAAATAATGGGTATATTGCCCGCCTGGTAGGTAAAACGTAAGTAATCCTTCTGTAAATAATCCTAAAGGGTGGGCTTTCTTCCTTACCTTTTTTTCTAGGGTCTTACGTGTATTCGCGAATGCATCTTCTTATCGGAACGGGCATAAGATACGGAAGTTTACTAGCTCGACCAGCAGATATAGGAAAGGAACGGGTTTCTCACTTGTAAGCTAAATTGATAGCTTGGGTCGACAAATAGATAGCATGGAATCCCCTTTTCACTGTCGCTCGAGCCAACCAAACCAAGCCCTTTGTTATGTTCCTCCGATCCTCAAGCAAGCACAAAAAAAGAAAAGAAAGGCACTTGCTCCACTACTATAGCAACTAGAACCTTACAATCTCATGAGGATAGATGAAGATAGATCTGCTTTTTTCTCCCCTGAGAATTCTCTTTCATCTGGAACTGATGGTTCCTCCCATACACCCACCTTGCTTTTTAGCTTTTCTTTATTTTACATTTTACGACAAGACACGACAATGGCCTCGAACTGCACTCTTAGGGCGACCTCCTGGCCTTGTTCTTTGGAACTGCCTCTTACTTTAACCTTTGAAAGAACCCTAGCCAACGCTAACCAAGCCCCTCTCCTTGACTCCTTTTCTTTTGAAAGTCTGGCATGCAATGAGATCATGAATAGGCCTCTTGCTCTTGGTCCTTCTTGGTTGAAAGTCTTTCTTTCCGGAATGTACCCTTTCGCCTTAAAAAAGAGGGGTCCTAGATGGGTAATAGCAGTCTCTATTATATTTGGCCAACTACTCCTGGTTACACACCCGGTTACACAACAAGAGAAGACACTGGATTGGAGACTGGTCAATTCGATTAAAAAAGAAAGATAGATTAAAAGCCCTGTGCATAATCCTATGACCGTGTTAGGCGAGGATTAAACTTCTTATTATTCAAAGTGAAAATAAGCAATCGAATTTTCCTAGTGTGGTTAATTAATATATAGTAATTGAACTACCTGGTAATTTAGTAATAAGGGTTCATTTCATTAGGGATGACCCAGAAAGATAATCACTAAGAGTGCTCTTAGCCTATGGTATTTCTTACGAGTTAAATAATATTGGTCCATGGATTGTGGGCTGTTCTATAAAAGAGATGAAAGGCATTTCTTTGCTTTGATAAGCGAATCTGTTTTCGTGCCCCTCAAAAGGATCCCTCACGAACTAGGAAGCAACCTAGCCGGATACCTATGCTTTGGATGCAGAGGCTGGTTTACCATATGGCGCATGTGGAAGAGCTCAACTAGATGAGAGCACAAGAGCAGCTTTGCCCTTTCCAATCTCAACTTCAAACATAAAGTAAGAAAAAGGGACCCTCCCGGCTGGGTAAAAAAAAAAAACTCTCGCTCCTTTGCTTAAGGGCAAAATCCCTTGTCCAATCTTCGATCCCTTTTTTATATTTGTCTTTTCAAACGAACGGGTGAAGATTGTGAGAATTTCTGAGACGATGGGACGCCGGTTCTTTTTCAAACGCATTCTTTGCTAAGTGGTATCTTTTTTCCTCGCTTTCTCTATGACTCATATGCGGATTGCCATATCAATAAATGAGAAAGTACCTCCTAACCTGCTTTACATTATTCTAAATAAGAGACTTTCGCTTGTTTCTCCAATCTATTCACGTCCTTTGACTACGCCCGTTTGGTTAATGTCGCTATCATTATACGAGATCGCAATCAATCATATCTATCCTAGCCTATTGTCATTTCTTCAATCTATCCCAATTGCCCAATGAAATGACCTTTTTTTTTTGAATCGAAGGGTGGTACAGGAGTAGTCGTCTCGGCCTAACCCAAATACTTAAGCCGGCCCACTATTGTACTTTTTTTCACAGCAACCGCAACTGCTACTTTTGAGCCTTCCTTCTCATACGTGCATCCATCTAATTGGAAAGCTTCGTAGACTCGTTTTAAGCAAATTAATTATCTTTTTTCTCATCGAGAATAAAACTAATCTTATATATGTTAAAATTTGTGTCATTTTTTGGTCATATTGTTATCAAAAGTGCTCTTTCTCCCCTGCTTTCCTCGCAAAGTAGCTTGTTTTTTTCTGTTATTTGCTGAGCCCGGTGTTATCATTATTACCATAGGTGTAGTTAATTGAAGGCCCCTTGTTGATGAGTTAATGAGACTTGAGGAAAAAGCAGGAAGTGAGGCTGCTTCCTTTGGATTGGAAGTCTTCCCTCTTTAACGGGTTTGTTCCCCGCGTGCACGGGATTGAGTTTGCTCATGAACAGCAGGAAGAGGTCTCTCGACCTCATCTTCTTAGTCGAGTAACTAAACCCCCTTAATTATTATTAACAAAGTAGATTCTATCTTTTGTTCTCAATCATATAAAATACACTAGCCACCAGACTCGTTACCTTTACTCGCTCTGGGCCAAGCCTTCGAAAAAAGGATTGCGAACCTTGCTCTTTACCCTTTTCTCTTCTAAACCGGATATCGCTCCCTATTTCTAAAAAGTCATTCTTATGCTGCCAAACATTCTTTAGAGAGAGAGACCCGCATGTAACAAATGGATTTACCAAATTAAAGTTTTTAATACGTCAACGGTCTCAAGCGGCTCTTAGTCAAAGAACGCACCTTGTTGGCGACACTGCTTGCTATCTTGCTCTCTTTTCAATTTTGAATTCCCAACTTGGTCAAAACCAAAGATAGCTATTAAACTCTTTAGCCGTGCTACTTTAATATTTATATGATACGCTACTTTATACCCTAAAAAGTCCCGTTTGGCCAATTAATGCACTGGGTTTTCTATTCCTAAAAAAGAAAGTCCTTTTCCATTTTCTTTTGCCTGTTTATTAGTAAAATCGTCGAATGACAAAAAAGAACGAGTTCACTGACCTTTTTTTTTCACAAGCTCAAATCCCTAGAGAGAGCAACTTTCGAAGAAGACTCCTTGGACAAGCAAGCCCGGGAAAAAACCACTAATACGCATAATCATAAGAATCAAAGGTCGGGGAGAAGGGCGGAGGCGTTGCCCAGGCCTTCGCCGTCGAAGAAGTGGTGATGAAGTAATAGGAGCTAGAAGAGAAACTGCTCAAGCTGATGATTGAAGAAGAACTACCTGTCCACGGATAGTATGGATAATGGATCGCCTTTTTTTTCTGAGATTGGTCCTCGCTCCGTGCATTTGTTTTGTTTCGATCTGAGCCTCGGATCAGAATGGGATGAACTCGCTTTGATCTACTAGAGTAGGGTCGTGAAATTACCAGGGTTAAAAAGACTTCTTTATAATAATATACTTTTATTACAGAACCTGTCTCAGGACCAAGATAGGAAAAAGTGCTTGACAGCCAAGTGATCCGGTAAAAATCATAAGAGCCTTCTTAAAGTAAGGCAACAGAATCAAGCAAAGCTGGCGGACAGGATTGCACTGTTGGAAAGCGTGCGTGGTATAGTGGACCATCTTCTTCGATCCCCCAGCCAACAGGGAATGCAATAGCGGTTGAGTATGAGTATACCGCTGTAGTAGTCCAACTAAAAAAGTACTAGTTTCTTAGTATAGTAGTATCAATTATCAAATCCGAAGTCACCCTATCTTATCTTAATAGGAACCAATTCCGCTTTCAATCCTCGAGCAAGCCCCTCTCTCTGGAGGACCACTCCTTGGGACCAGTTTTCTCTTTCTTAGCAGGTAGTACTTTGAACGCCTCTCTTCCTCTTCTCATACGAGGGCAAGTCCCCTTCCGTCAGCCCGAAACACCCAGCTATGGATGGAGCTCATCTTCCTGCCCGAGTCCGATGCTGCCCTGATCAAAAAGAAGATCAAGGGGAATAGTCCACCTTTATACCATATCAATAGGGGAAGAAGGGGCGCTCTTCTGAACTTTCCTACGACCCCCTTATAGATTAGGCATCAAACAAAAACTCAAATCAAAATTGCTCAGTTCTTTTTTTCTAACTGTTTGAACCGGTCTAATTCACAGGTAAGAGAGGTCACGGCTTCGATACGTTCCGTGAGACCGAGACTAGAAGATTGGAGGCGGATGAATGGATAAGCCCTCCTCACTTTCTGAATGAACGAGATTTTGAAAGCTGTCTCATCAGACTGAGAAGGCAACCCTCACAAATCCATAACACCTTCGCGGAGAATTCTTCCAACTTCAGAACATAGGGTCCGTGTCTAAAGATTCTATTAATTTCTGGGCCTTCAAAGCTAACCCCTGCTACTTTCGTTACACGAATCCATTTATTTCGGAGAAAGCTTTGCCCTATTCTGCTGTCTATCTGATAGATATAAGGCTCAGTCGAGATTGAGCTTACCCCGGTAGCTAAAGACCTATTCATATAATAAGTGGCCATACCTCGCATTATCCAAGAGCTTCTTGCTTGGATTGCTTTGGTCTTTTCGGGTGATGGCTGCTGAACTTGGCACTTGATTGGCTATACGAGCCTGATCTCTTGCCTTTCAGGGGGCTGGCCTCTGCATTAAATGTTCAGGACAAGCGAAGAGAGCCTATAATTGCTGCAGACATCGAGGCGCTTTTTTAACCAGTGGATGGCAATTCTCCAGCAGTATCGCAGCGAGCCCTATCTAATAAAAGGAAATCAATTTCCTATTCTACCGATTCTAAATGAATCTTGGAAAGTCCCTTGTTAAAAGCCTTCCTTACTCTTAAAGGATTACATTCGTTCTTGACCTTAGCTTGGACTGGAAATAAAGGGCCAGCTTAGAACTCCGGATCCCTACTACTCATATAAGCTGAGATTTGAAAGGTATTGACATGACCTCTTCCCCCTTATATTTTATCTGGCGGATTACTCAGTCTTTTTCTTTCTCTTTGTCGGATTTAGTTTTAGTGGAGATGAAAGCCTGTTTAGCGCTTCCGCAACTTCACGTGCCAAGGTAGGATAAGCCATTTGTAAATGAGAATAAGGGATTGTCCATCTATATAAGATAAGGTTCGGTCGGGTAGCTTTGTTGCTTACTCTTGTAAGAAGGCTATTCTTAGATCTCCCCTTTCACACCTGGACTTCAAGACATTTATCTTTAAAATGTGCAAATTGACTCGTTTAATTCTTTTGGCGATCCTATAATAGCATATGCATTCAGAACCATCCTACTCTAATGTTCCCTCCGCTTGCTCAATAAGTAATGCAACGTAATTCTATTGACATGAAATTGCTTCTCCATGGAATCTAGAAAGGATATGCCATCCTGAGGCGCATTCTGTTATATTATATAAAGTATTCTCATATCTTGTGCAATCGGGGTAGGGCTTTTAAGACATAACGTGCTTTCGGGCGGAGGCAGGTCAGCTAGATTTTCCAGCAAAGGCTTATTCTTCTTCGTCGAGTAGATCATCATCCGCTTCATTCCTTTCAATTTCATCTGATTTCTCTTATTAAACCTTTTCTAATGAGAGTAGAAATTAGTGCTTTTCTTGCCTGGCGCTTAATGGGGTTTGGTAGGAGAAGACTTGTTCATTTTAGTCGACAAAAGTCAGTAGGTGGTCGAGGGAAGGCTTTCTTTTCTTTCAGTTCTATCTCCAGTTGTTTGGGATGTCTTGCTTGATTGTCTTGAATTGAAATACCCTTTCCTCGAGAATGAAGAGGCTGAGGTTTGAACGAACTTTACTCTAGTTTAAGATTATTGAATTCATCTTATAATAAGAAGAGAACTTTCCTGGAATCACTAAGAGAGTCTCTCCAGTAATTGCCAAGGCGCCTATATTGATTGAATTGATATAAAGAAAAGTTCCAAGATCGCTCTGAGCTTTGTAGAGCAGGCGTCCAATTCGTAGACTCGTAAACCAAAGCCTAAGACTCGGCATATGATGAGTAGGAATTGACAGCATAAAGGGTGCAAACCCTTTTTTTTTCTATAATAATTAATAGAGTTCGTTACGATTTTACAATATGAACTGTCCATAAAAGCAATGCCCTATTTGCCAGGTCATGAGAAGCCTGCTCCTGAATAAACTTGACTTACCTTCTAGTTTCTTATCTGATTCTTATCTGACAGGTCTATGGACAATCGCTTCCTTTTAGTCATTAAGGTGACTATGTTGACGTGTGGCAATGGACATGAATTCGAGGAAGAATAGTAGGGGTAAGAGGGGGTCACATGCTATACCCGTAACGGCCGACTCTAGCCTCTCATTGACGAAACCACTTGCTCAAAAGACAAGACCGCTCTAAGGAACCACGCGATACGACTCTGTAGGAAATGACTCTGCCCAGTCCTCGGCTGGTTACCGAAAAATAACTGTAAAGAATTTTAATTCTTGCTTGAGATGTCCAACATTCGCTTTTTTGAATTAGCTTACATAAGAAGGAGTAAACTCCCCTACCCTACGTCTGGATTACAAGACCCGCTTTTTCAGGGCGGGGACTGAAAAGGGAGTTGACCCACTAGTGGCTTTAACAGCTGGATAACGGAGACTCCCGCGAGATACTGCCTACGATTCTACCTCAACACACTCGCTTCTTAACGTTTGATATGATGTGATATCGTAATGAAATGAGTTGGCAATAATAAGAAGAATTTCCCGCTTTACAATTAGCACAGGGGATAACCTCTTCTTCACTGCTGAAAACATCTAGAAGGTATATTTCAGGGGCAATGACCTTTTCTCCTTTTAGTGGGACCCCTTGAGGCAGCTCTAAAGCCTGTTCTATTCTATTTAAGATCTTTTTTTGGTTGGGGCCCTGTGTTGACATGATCATATAGGAAGGTACTTGAGCCTTCTTTGAGGATAAGATCTTACTGCCCCTGTTGAACTCGACGATTGCCCAAAGGATTGAGGAATTCCTCGCTTGCTTACATACGAATACGAAAGAAAAGAGATGATTACGCCTTTAAGTCCGGTCAGGAGAAGCCCCGCCCCCGTCTTAGGGTGTTGTGTAATAACAGTGCTATCCTATCTTATCCTATTATAGAAAACAAGAAGAAAAAGTGCTTACTTAGATTCCTGCAGTAGGTGCGGATAAGAAGATTTATTGTTCCAGTACATCTTGTGTCAATCTTTCGGAAAGAAAAGGACGGTTTGATCCGCTACTTAATGCCTTTTGAGAATATAGTACTGTTTCGTGCCTTTCGGGGAGTTTTTTAAATCTCTCCTTTGAACTTTGAGCGGAAAACTTTGCATCAATAGTCTAATTTCCTGTTCTTAAGTAAGATGTTTTGACACCAAACTCTGCTTTTGTAATTGAACCTTTTGTTCCAGCTTTATTGAAAAGCAAGTAAACTGCATCTAGTCTGTCTTAGTCAACGCCTAGGTATGAAAATAGGGTTCATTCTGCTCAATCATCCTACCCTATAAAGGACCTATTCAGATCTATCATAAGTAAATGAATTCCCTTTTCTTTCCGGAGGAGCAGGTGAATAAATCATCAGCCCCCGCCCCTTTTATTTGACCTGTTCAAGCAACAAACAAGAGAATTCAAGACAAGCACATTCTAGTTCATTTTCATATACTCGATATACTCGCTACAGAGTGATCGGATTAAGAAGTTTACTCGGCAGCAGAAGAAAATGATTCATTTTCTTTCTGACGAAACCTTAAAAAAAAAAGAAGAACCAATTCCAAACGAAGACGTAGTCGACACAACAAGGCCAACTATCTGTTGAAGTAGATTAAAGATCTAAAGATGTAACAGACATAGAAGTTACAGTCGAAACAGCGAAAGAAGAATTTGATGGTGATGGTTGGATACGGGCCCTTTTATAGCTTATCCATTATACATACCAATCTTTCTCAAAAGAATGGCCCCCGCTTTTTACCTGCTTTTGCTTTAGGCAGCCGAAATAAAAACTACTAATCTTAAAATGCGAATACGTTACGGTATTTCCATTTGCTTTGTCTTACTTTCCTTATTTATCTTTTTTAGAAATTTGGCTGCGAATCGTCAGATTCTGAGTCTTTAGAAGCCCGAGGGGACCTTCTATGTTAACTATTTAATTGCATTAAGTACTATTATACTTATACAACGAGTGTTGTTTACGATTAGGATGTTACGGAACGGGGCCAAGTCTCGTTTTTGCGAATCTACACGCGGAAGTAATAGAAGAAGGAGAATCTGTTCGAATGGAACATCGAGGATGGGCTCGAATGTCAGGCCGATAAAGAGTCCTATTTTAGTAAACTACTTTATATGAGGATATGAGGCTAAAGCCCAGCCCTTCTTCAGCAGAATATAGTGCAAACTTAGGTAAGGACTTCCCACTCTCCGAGAGAGCAGCGACTGCAAGTGAAACAGCTCCCCTAACAAGCAAGAATAACATCTTTGCTCGAGCGGTTAAATACGTACGACAGTTAAAATGACTCAGTCAAGACATCTGCAGCAGCAACTACTCCTGTATTCCTATTCTTTATTTTATAGGGCGAAACCTCCTCTTTAATCCCTCAGGTGGAATTCGGAAAGAGCTTGCATTTATTTAATAGAACAAGAAAGAAGAGGAGATCAGAGTAAAGTATGCTGTTGACAAGAATGAGACTTTTTTCGGCAGAATTCATTTTAGTAACAGGTTTGGGCACAGCACTTGCTTTCTTTTCAAAAGCGAAATCTCTTGATTGAATTCCAATCCTGATTTTAGGAAATAGAGATGATCTATCATCATATATAGGGAAAAAGCTGCATAATGCATCTCAGCAGTGGCCCGTAATTCCTGGGAGCGAGTGAAAGGCTTTATACTAATAGGACGAGAGTGGAGCGGTTGCAGAGTTAGATCTAAGCATCTGTGCTTGGATCAGATAGATTGCCTGCACGCATGGAACGAACAAAGGTTACAAAGAGAGTTGGTTTCACCTTTTCCCGACTACGCTAGGATCGAAATCGCCTTTTTGTTTTGCGTTAAGAGATAGATGTCCACACCGAGTTCTGCTCTTTCCTTGGGGGTTTTCGGTGAAAACAGCGCTTCCACTTTTGGTTTAGTTACTCATGACTTTTTACTTGTGAATTTTCAAGTGCACTTTTTTTTCTTTCCAGCCTGTGGTTCTTCTTCTCATTCACCGGAAACTGCTTCCTTTTTCTTTTCATCCGCGAATAACTCACTATTCTATTGTGGGTGTGGACTGGCCGGTTCACCTACTCCAGTAGTGGTAGATGGTTCCCCTTTGCCTTTAGGTAAGATGACTGTTAACGGACAAAAGCTCTTTTTGATTTTGAGAATTTCTAGTAGTTCACTTAGCTTACACCTTGTTTCAACTTTTTTCTGCCCATTTAAAAAAAAATTATATTAAAATAAGCATTGAACACTTTAGACTAAGGTTTAATGCAAACACAACGAGGAAAACCAAAGAAACAAAGAAAATGAACATAGATAGAAGTATCTCTCCAGTAAACATCAGAGTATCTCTCCACTAAACTTACACTAAAACACACTCTTTGCGCCTACATACATTGATTTCAATCTGAAAGAGTCGCCGGCCAGTCTTGACTCTAAATATGATCCTTAATTCTTTACCATAGTATGATTATGAGCCCTGTTCAGAGGGAAAAGCGGGAATGTCAACGCAACAGTGCCCCTAAAAAAGCGGTCCTCTGCCCGAACCCTAATATATGTAAGCAGAGAGAAAGAACAAATGGAGGGTATTCCTCAATAACTAGCCGGCTTTGGTCCTGAATCTTCCAAACCACATATTCAAAGCGGCTTGCTGTGCTTGGTTCTTCAAACCGACGTGGATTTATTCCATTAAGAATATCTTTTGGGGAAAGAATAGAGGAGTTCGCATTTTCCTTGAATTTAAAGGGTCTATTGAGAGATCGTAGAATAGCCTATTGTGTTGTTTTTAGAGAAGCTCCCTCGGCTAAGAGATTTATCACTCACTTCTATAGTTGCTTTGCTATAGGAAGAGGCATAGCTTTTACGTGTACAAAGGTCTGAGGTGCCACGCTTCCAACCCTACACTACAAGGAAGCGAGCAAGAAAGAGAAAAAGTAATGCTTAATGGTAAGGGAGGAAAAAGAAGGTTGAGGCCTCCTTATGTAGTCTTATCGTCGCTCCAGCCTCAGATCACGATTAGTACTGCAATTGAATCTGTTGTCGGATCTGTTCTCGGACGGAGGGAAAGAAAGGCTACTAGAGAGGAAGGCGGTGTGCTATATCATAGGTATAGGCAAAGACAATGGTACCGGGATTGGATTCCCTGTCACTGAGATTTAATCTCATAGAGCTGTCAAAACCCAGAGCTAATTCAACAAATGAAAGATAAAAAGAAAGGTAAGGAATAAGAAGGACCTTGAGGTACGAGAGTTTTGCTTTCACATAGAATTACTTAGCGTTCCATTCAAAACCTTCTATTCGCGAGTGCTATCTCTATCTCTAAGATTGCGCTACTCCTCGAGCATCACTAACCTACCAATGGTAAAGACTTCTTCCTAGTCTAACTGCACTCAAGAGAAGTTCAGAAAGCACATCAGGGCAATAGGATTCTGATAATTGAACCCTCAAAAGAGGACAGCGGACTGAAGTGATTAAAAAAGGTAGGCTTAGAATAAGTATACCCTTCATTTCGATAGCAGTGGCAAAGCGCCAACGAGACCCTATTTACTGCTCTTCTGTAATTACGATAGGAGGCTTCTACATTCTAGAGGCAATTTAGATATAGGACTCCCGTCAAAGCTTCCCAGTTCTAACGAAGGCGAAATAGACCCGCCTATCCACTTAAGAGGGAACGAGGGCCTCTGGACTATGGTAGATTACCAGTTCTTGCTCCGGATGCTACTACCGACTTATGAACGTTAAGTAAGGAATGCCAGGCAAAGATTAATGGAGGATTCCCTCATTCTACAGACCAGACGTACGCACCTATTCGGGTTAAGGGATGTTTAACTTCCTCTGCCTCTATCTTTTAGGAAAGAAGCAAGTAAGCTTTTCAGGAACTTCAAAAATAACAGGGGTATTGAGGTTGGAAGGGCTCAGGTCTTTTCACGTCTCATCATAGTACCCCCCAGCACCCTAGGAAGATTAATTCATTGGCATTGAGCATTTATCCCAAAGTAACGCAACTAGTCTAGTATGTTGTGATATGAAATAAGCTATTGATCCATTAGTAAATTACACGTCTATAATGGGGTACATCCTAAGTAGCAATACAACCTGGGGAGCATTTTTGTCTGTGTAGGCTGGTGTGGGGATGACGTGACCCCCCTACGATATATGCAAATGATAGGCTATACCTCTGATCTTTCAAGGGGGTGGACATATAGCAAGTAATATATCCTTTGTTTGCAGAATGAGAGGTGCAGTCTTCCTCTAATGAAAGAGGAACTACTAGTAGGGAAGGAATCTTTCATAATACACATACGTTCCATGTTGACATATTCGAAGAAAGACATGGTTCTTGACCTCACTCGATTCCTAGGACCCCCGTCCTACATCAACAGTTGGAACAGGTAAACGCAGAAAACGCGTGTGAATCTCCTATCTCCATCTCTATCTCCGGGAGCCTGCTTTTAAGTCTATACATCACCTATCCTTATCTTACAGCGATACCAGGCAAAAAAGTCGAGGCGCAAGGCGAAATTATATTAGTTTTATCATCCCTTTTGTTGCTTATATGCAAGCTTTACTTTCTAATAAAAGAAAAGGACCTATCACTTTCTTTATATCCTTTATACTTAGACAATGCTTATACTAACTACAAGTTTAGGTAGGATCGGGGGAGACTTCTTTAAAAATGAACATGTGCTCTTGACTTTGTTGCTTTTGTTTGCCAGGTACTAGTCCTTAACGCCCCTATAAGTTTTCCACTAAGTAAGGTAAATGTCCACTCAAAGCTTTCCCTTACTTATGTTCTAAGAACAAAGGCGGGTCCAATCCGGTGAGGTATCTCATAAACCAATTCTACCCTAAAGTAGTAAAACCCTCAATTGCTTGGTATGTGCTTGCTCGCATTTAAATGTTAACTTTCTAACTCTTTCGGCAAGAAAGAGGGAATGATATCTCAAAGAGGGGTAAAATAGATTGTATTCACTTCTGGCAATTTAGTAACAACAGCTCCTGGATCCAACAATTAGATCTCATGAGCTACGTACCTATAAACTAGAAAGAATATGCAAAGGGGAATCCTTTCAGAAATGATAATGTAATTTGCGGACGGCGTAACGCCTTAATACTCCTTAAAAAAGGCAATGCCATGTGTTACGTTGTTCTGATCTACTGCTTAGCCGCATGGGACGCTTAAGATAGAGAAAAAATATATGTCTTTCTAAGAGCTTATTATATTATAATAGATATAGAAAGCTCGGCAATGCGCTTCTTTCATACATTTAAGGCGTCTTGGAAATCGGGGATTCTGCTACCCTACTTGGTATATAGTGTATATTTATCCATCCGCTGTAAAAGGGATCTCCTGGCTCAAAATATCTTATATGAGTAAAGGAACTCAGCAAAAAAAAGAAAAGAAGTAAGGAAATGAGATGTAGTTTCTTCTCGGTAGTTTCTGTCCATCTTACTATCTAAAAAAAAGACACAAGGACGGGGCGGCATTCGTTCCCGCCAGAGGTAAGTAAGCGCCCTTTAATTTAGTATTTAAGAAGGAATTCTTCGTGATATTGGTTACAAGCAAGAAAGTCTTGGTTGGGATCATTTACTAGCCTATGCTAGGTAAAAAGTGTCTAAGAGTATAAGAAATTTCCCTATCCTTCATATATGCACCTTACGGTAACTATTACAATCTACAAGGTAGACTTAAGGAATTTGCGCCTTCGTTTCACTCCTACAGTAAGATCTAGTCTTATTATAAATTAGTATTACGCCGAGTCTAAGCACAATAGGTTTATTTCTCCCTACTTTTTTGAGACAATACCCGCCTTATAAATTAAGTTATAATAAGAAGAGGCTGAAGCTACTCTGTGGTCGACACTACTCAACCGGGGATCTAAAAAACAGTGGACCAGCAATCAAAAATAAGATAAGAAAATGTCTTCAAGAGTAAAAGTTTTCGTAAGGAAAGTCAGTTTACTTAATATTAGATTCGTTGAGTAACTCGGGCAATAAACACCTTATTTTACACCTTATTACTCCTGTCTCGTCCAAAGATGCTTTTTACAAACTTTTTCTTTCTTTTTCTTAAAGATTCATCTTTTCACCTTCTCTTTACCTTTCATATTATAAAGGCAAAGCACCCGCTCTTATTTTTTTCTGCTTCCCATGGTCTCTATAAGGATTCATTCTCTATAAGCGAAGCAGCGTTTTTTTCGGGCGCGCTATTTGAGCCAAACCAAAGAAAAGCACTAACTAATCCGCTCTTCTATCTCATAGCTTGATAAGACGTAAGACGCATCCCACTCTCTTGACTTGTGTTACGTATAAAGAAAGTTCCAAGGGAGAAGAAAAGGTTGGGAAAAGGGCAGTAGGCCCAAGCTTTAGAAATATACTCAACTTATTCCACATTATTATTAATTATTACAGAGAAAGGACGGCCTATTTCTTCATTCTTCCCTTGATATTAAGGATTTGCGCTTTTAAGCTTTTTTTTAAGAGGCAATTAATTAGCTTCATGAATTCTTAGCCAATTTTAAAAGAAAACTTTAATGAGATAATGCAATTGGCTCGCCTATAGTCTACATATTATATTTGCATTCACCCAGGTGGCTGACTGGCAGGCAAGACAATCTTTCTTATCTTAAGATCTTAAGGCTGCTTTTGTACTCCCTAATCGTGTAAACCAATAATAATGTCTTTCTTTTTGAGCGGGAACCTCAGCAGTCGACTTACTTATTGAAATCTTCTTATGTCGTCTCAGGCTTTTACCTTGCTTTAAACATTCTAGAGAGAACAATTCACTCAATTACACGGGGGAGAAGAATCTCCTACGATAGATCTGAGCACTTCTTTATTGTGAATTTCAGAGTCCTTGTTTGACCTGCTGCTCAAGGTGGAAACACTGACTTGCGGAACAATCTCTTGTGAGACCAAGGCAAGAGAAGATGAGGCTGTCTTTGATTGAATACTTGGCGAATTAATTCTAATTGGGCGAATTGGGTAAGAAAAAGACAATGACTAAGAGCTTGGGAAATAGTTTCTAAAAGACTTCACTCTTTTATTCTCGCTCCAGAAGAAGTTGACGTGGACACGAGAGAGCTCTTGTAAGCGTAGCTTTCTTATAAGTAAGTCAGTCTGCAGGTATTACCACATTTATAGATTTTACTTCTCTTAAATAGTGTTCAAGAGGAGAAGTCACCTTCATTCTAAAGTTTTATCAAAAGAAATGGATCGGCTGGTTATAGGGCAGGAGATGGCATTCAATCGCGTAAGATATTATAAAGTAAGTAAGTAAGGAGACCGGTTCAACAGAATAGGTCATAAGAGACTACTAGTTGTTCACCTGCTCACTAAACAGAGTTCACCAATAGAAAGAGAATAAGAGCTTCCTCAGGCAGGCTGCACCCGCGCCACAGTATTCTTATTCTAAATAACAAAAAAGGATGTCCTGTCTATGTCTATCTAGGACGCTTACTACTTAAGAGTCTCTTCTCTGTACCATAACATTACGGAAGGTTCGAATCTTTCTATCCGAAGATAAGTGTACAACCAATATCCAAGTAGATTTCTAAGAATTATCGTGATATACAATTAGCAATGTAACTCTATTAGATGAAGCCAGCCCTAATCATCATATGCAACCGGAGTACCCCAAAAGCTCTATAAACCATAATAAACCATAGTAGTAGGTCTCTAGTGCTCCCTAACAAAAGAAATCTATTCAAAAAGCAACTACCAAGCAAGCTACAAGGTTGGCTGTGCTAGCATAACAACTGAGATCCTTATATGATTTTAGCAAGTAATAGTGGTTTCCACAAATAAAGAAGCTCTTAGTGCAAAAGCAATACTATATAGTAAAGTCATTAGATAGAAAGACATTAGGTAGACACCCCCCGTTTTTTCTTTATAGAACTTTATATAAAAGGACAGGAAAGTACTTCACAAAGAAAAGTTAGGAAGGGTCCGCTGTATCGGTCTGGGTAGGTCTAGTAAGAATCACTAGGAGATGGAAAAAAAGGGACAGCCTACTCTATACTCTGTGCTTGGATCGAAAAAAACGGGAGATAGGGGATTTCTAGACAAAGTGTTTGAGTGTAAGTCTTACTCCGGGTGGTCCAACTGAGCCCAAGAAGCATGTTATCCCTTATAATAGAATATAGAAAAATATACCCTTGTTAATAGATTCGACTAAGAATAAGGGGACCCTCCTGTAGAGGACCTTTGTTTTGTATAATAGTCGACTAATCTCGCCACTCGCCTGTGGTGGCTCCGTACTACTCAACTGTGGGTTAATTCCTAAATGAAAATAAGAATTGTCATCACTCATACGATGAAATATGATTTACAACCATAGAAGACTAGTCTGCAACATGACATGCTTTCTACCAGAAATATATCATCTATCATCAACTCTTCTTCTTATACCCCCAGCTCTGTTGTGGAATGCTTTTTGTATATCTATTTGTATGAAAGGTTAAACTCTTCGAGCGCGTCATAAATCGTACATGGGTAAGATCATTCACGCGTGACATGTGGACTACTTACTGAGTGTTACGTTACGCCAGAGTCAAGGTCTTATCGTCCTGGCTTATATATAATATAAGCAAGCTCATTTCAGGCTCATCCATAATAGAAAAACCAATCGCATATCTCATCTTATCCTATAACTAGGTAAAAGAAGAGGATCTTATGCAGTCATTGCATCCGGGAAAGATTAAGACTGTCGACCCCTTTCCCTTTCTAGTACTTAGACTGATTCTCTAGCGGATTTCTCTCTTGCTTTAGAGCCTACTATCTTCTTTACTAGCTAGTTAGCCTATTGGGCACGCTTTTAATTGCATAGTAGGAAAAGCTTTTGTTTCAGAAAATCCCTATGTTTGATCGATAGTTTGAGCTTGTCCTGTTTTTTTTCTTTATAGTAAGGTGTCAGTCTCGATGCCTCGATCTATTCTATTGTTACTTGAGACTGCTATAGCTTCGACTCAAATCAGCTTACTTCGAAGGCTCTGGGAATTCAAAGGAAAGTGCACCTTAGATTTTGATATTGATTGAGCAAAGGGGCACCTAATTACCCATTCAGTACAATCTTAGAATATATAAGAGAAAAGGAAGAGTCTGACTAGGTCCGAAAGAAAGCTAATCTAGTGGATCGCCTTCGAAGTAAGCTACCTTGACCATCTGCCGAAGTTCTAAATAAGATACTGCTCTAAGAGTCTAGAGTAAGTCGCCCTAGATTGAGCCCCAACTGACGTTCCGGGACGAAGGAAAGCCAGAAGCTCCCTGAGAAAGGAAAAGTACCCGTCTCTGAATAAGCGGAAAGCGGGTCAATTTTAAAGGACCTAAAGACTAAAGATAAGACCTAAGACTTAAGGCGGCGAGGTTGCGCGCGAGCCAAGTGACCTAAGTGCACAAGAGTCCTTTGCGCTACAAATCTCTCTTTTTTATAGGTTCTACGGACGGATGCCTCGTGTATCATCTGAGAGAAAAGAAGAATAGAGAGAGCAGTCATTAGAAGTAAAAAGCGCCATAAAAATCTTCCTCTTGTCTCATCTGTAGCAAAACTATGCACGGAAGCTAGCAAGCCTGACCGTATTGAAAAGGTTCCCAAGACAGAGGATAGAAAAGTCAGAAGAGAGAGAAGCAAAGTCCAAGAATGAAGAAGAGGGAAAATGACTGAATGAATACGAGCTGTGGCTAATACCCGAGGCATAAAGGAAGCATTCTCTACAGGATCCCGAAACCACCAGCCACCCCGACCTAATTCATGATGAGCCCACCAACTTCCTGGCAAGATGCCTACGGTTAAAAAGGACCGACATATCAAGAGCCAAATTCTAAGAGCTTCCGGGGCCGGGTCATAGACCACTGTCTTCGTGCAGCATGCCCAAGAAAGAGGAAAAGGACCAGACTCTTGCTTTACATTATGAAAGCGAAAGAAAGGAGTCGACTTGAACCGCAAAGCGCTCCTGTCCACTAGCGCTCTTGAAGAGAAAGAAGAAAAAGCTAAGAAGCTCGGACCAAGCTCTATTTGCCTACGAAAAAAGAAAGGAGGAGAGCATGGCCTGACCCCAGCTTGGAATTTAAGGCTCGGAAAGAAATCGCTTCTTAGACGGGATCCAAGGCATAGAGCAGAGCAAAGGAGCGAGACAGTCTTTGAGGCGGCATCCTTACGCATTGTCGGCGAGTAGAGTGCCACAATTCCAGTCATCATTTTTGATATAGCTAAGACAAAGACGATAGCACTGGCGACGGCTCCGGCATAAAGACAAGGCGGGTGTATTGCTGATATAGGATCTTGTAAAACGGGATTTGATTCCGCAAGCGGCTCGGTACAAAGAAAGAAATTACGAAGAAAAGGATCTGAACTCGCTGATAAGAAAGGAAAGAAAAAGAAAGCAATGCCAAGAGCTAAGGAAAGACCCTCTTTATCTAGAGAGAAGGATCTAGCTTTCTCAGCTCGGATCAGATGCAAGAAAGGATCAGTCCTTTTGACTTCTAGCGAACCATGGGAGTGCCTCGAGGACAGAAGAGCAAACTTTTGACTTGCAGGGGAAACGGAAAAAGGAGATGAAGCAGAAAGAGTGCGCTGAACCAAGGGAGTGGACAACTGACGTTCGGAAAGAGAGTCCGCGTAACGAGCAAGAGTGGAGTTATCAACGAAGTTTAAGACAAAGCAAAAAAGAAGACTTTCCCGAGGGCCTACACGCTTTGACCTACTTTTCAAAGAACTTTGGCAGCCACCACGGTAACACAGAAGGAAGACATAAAGAGTCAAGATCCGACACCATAATAAAAGACTACCTTCATGATTAGACCATGTCCCGGAAATTTGATAAAAGAAAGCCGCATTCGCACTTAAGACCTTGGAATTTGATAAGTTATTCGAAATATGACTAAACAAAAGACCAAAGAAAGAGAGATTCATACAGAAAAAGCCGGACGATGCACCAAACGCTGGGGGTTCCTTCTTCTTATAAGTGAATGAAATGAAAAGAGCCATAAAGAACGAATAATGAAAGAATTCAAAGATTGACATTGAATTGAGAGTGACGTGACTGCTCTTAACTAAGAGCTCGATCCCTTATTCCTAGCATCCTGTCGTTGACCGATGATCTACAAGAAAAGAAGAACTTAGGCGAGTGACGCTCTTATGACCATTTATGTTATGAAGGACTGATTTAATGAGCAGAAAGCTTTTCCTCTTTCAACCAAGAAAATTATGAATTTGACTTTCTAATCAAATGGGTCCCTCCCTAACTAATGACTTTGCTTTTGCTTTACTTTATTTGAGAACTCGAAAGAGAAAATGCTGCTTCTAATCTTTTTTTTTTTTGATCAATGCTGCGTTTTCCCTTTGTTTTTGTAGATTTTTTAATTTATATCCTTTCGTATAATTAAAGTAGTAAGAAGGATTGATTCTATTCCCTTCCCTCACGAAGGACTCTATATCCTCTCTTTTATTTGCTTTCTTTGAATTGGTACTCGCCTATTACTTTCTTAAGCCCTTTGCTTTTTTCTTTTTCTCGTCGCTTCGGCGAATAACTTCAGCCCCGATACATTTTCGGTGCCACGGAGCTAGACCATTGAGCTATTACGCTTTCTTCAAAAGTTGGCTGCTTCTAAGCCCACATCTGACGTTGTGATTCTCTTTGTACCCTTCTTTTCGTACCTTAGGTAAGTGAGAGTTGTTTAAAGGTCCAGTGGGTCTAGTAATGCTTGGTGATTCCCGAGACTATATACGCGGATAATTAAACTGGATTACCTCGATAAGCTGGCACTAAGTTACTTACGAAAAAAGGAGGTTTCTAACGATCTTTGCTAACTTTAAAGTAGGTTGCGAATTCAGAAGGTAGCTCGATCTGTGAGCTATCATGTTTTAAATTTTAAAGGCTGGCAGCTTCTAAGCCCACCTCTTCTATTTCTGGATGTCGTGGGTCAATTACTGTTACTTACTGGATGTCGAGCTTTCTCATCTTCCACTTATTACTTCTCCTCTATTTTCCTACCCTCCCCTGCCTACTTGATGGCAAGTCTTGTAGGTGGGTTGGTCTGTGAGAGTTAGTGCCCTTCCTAAGTTGCTTGAAGGTTTAAGCAGATAGCTTGCTCTATTTTTGATCATGAATTTCATGATTCTTATTTTAAGTTAAAAAGGTGTGAATTTTCCGGAACAGAATCCACTTAGGGCAGCCTTAGGTTTAATGAATGCTCCGGAAAAAAGGGCTTTCCCTCTTCTAATTCTGGCGCTGTCTTATTTACGAACGATTAGATGCCATCTGAACTAATTGAATTCTTTAATATATCTTAATAAAAGGATGAAAGAAAGTGGTCTCAAAAGACGAATAGGATTAAGAAGGCTATCATGAGGGCAAATAAAGCGATAGCTTCTGTTAGAGCAAAGCCTAAGATTGCGTATCCAAAGAATTGTTTAGCCAAGGAGGTTTTTTTTACATACTGTGCTGAATTTCTGGCTTTTGCAGCTCGAATTTTCTATCTCGCCCCCTGAAGCGATTTCGAAACCTGATCCACCTTTTATTGTCTAAGGTGACTCTTTCTTTTTGCTTATTGGTAGGATTCTTTCCGATCCCACCTACCTCGATGCAATAGGCCTTATAACTTTTGATCAGGCTCTCAACGCGATCATCCCAAAGAGTCTTTTCCTTTGACCAATCCTTTGGCCTATTAGAAAGAGGGATCCCCCGTAGTAGCCTTTCGGGAATTGTCTCTTTATCGAATCTACTGTTTTCTTTTCTTTACCCTTTCGCTCAAAAGGAGCGATTAGATTCAAATAAAGCAATCTATTGATAGTTCGTAATGGCGCTTCCCTATTTGCTAGGACATAGTTAAATAGACGGCGAAAGTGTGCCGCGCCCGCTGGAGTTGATACAAAAGAATTACCCACGGGTAGGATCCTTATTTCATGGTTGAGAGCCTCCCGAGCTACGTCAATTTCCAGCTCCACTGATACATGATGCAAAAAGTGTTGCAAGGTGTCTTTAGAAGCTTTTGTTTTTCGACAGGCCACCTTTCCGTCGATCACTTTACCTTGAAAGATAACAGGCCTTCCCAGGGCAGAGCAAACTTCACCAACTGTGTTTATGAGATTTAAAAAGAGAAAAATATTCGGAAAAGTTCTATGCAGAAAGGCAAAAGACTGCCCAGCTATGAAGCCACAATCTAAGGCCGAAATCTTTCCCCCCAAAAGAGGTCTTATCTGACTAAGAGTGCTTTTGTGGGTACGCTGTCCCACCAATATAGGTATTAGAATCCTAGTTGAGAGTTGACGTGAAGGGGCGAGTAGGAGCGTCTCGCACAGGTGAGGATGAATCTGCTTTTGTTTTGTATAGATTCAAGAAAGGTTACCTCCAGATAGGTACTTAGACCCGGAAGTCTCTCGCCAATCTTAAGAGCGATTAGACCTGCTTTCTTTCCCAGATCTTCGTCTAGGAGAAAATAAGATAGAATGCGCAAAGCAGCACGCTGACTATATCGGCCTAGAGGAACGGATCCAACCTGGCTTATACGGCATTGGCCAAAAGAAAGCAATTCCCCTCCCGATTTACCAAACTTAAAATCTAAGAAAAAGAATAGGTTAGCGACATACTGAAAGGGATGTTTAACCTCCCGCGCCTCCTCGATAAATAGATCCACAAGAGCACGCTTAGGTAGGTTTAGATCGTTCTGAAGCTCTTGAGATTCCACTTGGGAAATGAACTTCTCCAACCGTTGCTTATGAAAGAATCTCCATTTCGGTAAGATTTGCTTACATGAGAACCAGTTACTTTTAAGAACTCCTCCATAAACTTATTGACGTGCTCCTCAAAGGAGGTTTCATACCAATAGTGTGAATTCTTACTAAATAGTAATAAGCTCCGCCCCAGATCACAGGAAAGGAAAGAAGATAATCCACTCTGACGAAGACGACCCGAAGAGTCAAAAAAGCCAGGACAGAAAAGAGGGGAATTTCCATAGGATTTCGGCAAATGAAGGATTCCTTGTTCCTGCCGTGCTCTTTTAATGCCATCTTTCAGTATATTCAGTATAGAAAGCAGCTCACGAAGGCTGCACATCGAGCGAATAGCCGAATTGGATGGACTATCATAGATTTCCTGTAGTAGCGATTGGGCTGGTTTCCAGGGAGGGTCGGCGAGAATTTCGGGCATCAACCAGCCCTTTCGAACCAATAGTTCACGCTCGGTCAAAATAAGATCTAAGAGGATGCTATTGATCCAGAAGTCACGCTCTTGCAGCTTATTGATAATACCACGGAGCTTTTTGGCCCTTGTCTCATCAAAAGTTACTGTGAAATCCTTCTCGCTACGAGATTCTGAAAGTCTTGATAAAAGATCAACAGTCGGCTCACCAAAGTAACCTCCCTTTAAGGCAAGAGAAATCGAGAGCATCGACGCTCTTCTCCGAATCCGTTATCCATTCTAAAGGGAAAAAGACCATAGGAAGGTGACGCCTTAACCTATACAGGGCAGACTCACTCAAGTCGGCCAACCCCATGGACTCGATTTTACACTAAAGCTCCTTCAGTTGCTGCAGACCACCCGACTCGCTTGGCTCGAAACCTTCCAAAAGAGAAAGAACATCCTCCTTGTACTTAGTTTCCAGCTGATCCTCTTTCTTTAAGCCCCTTATTAAAGAAGGATCTCTTTCCCAATTAGACTTTCGTTTAGAAACCATTATGAAAAAGAAAAGCCAAAAGTCAGTAAGCGCCTCGACCCGACGATGATCAGAAAGTTTTGTTAAGCGAGCAAAAAAGGGAATCCAGGAACGAAAGATAGATGATCAGCCTGCTCTTCCCTACTGGCGCTATTAAAAGACCGCACAAATGTTAAACTAGAAGACCTAAAAAAGACAGAAGGAGCTGGACGAAAAGTCATAGAATAGTACCGATTTAGAAAGAAAAATGGAGGGGAATGCCGCTGCTTTGTCATCATGACAGAATAATTTTGAGGAACTGTTCGAGCTCAACCCGGCTTCAAGCCAGAGAGCTTTGTTTTTAATTTCGGATCGAATTCTCATCGTCCTTAAAAATGATGCAGGTTTTACCCCCAAAAAGATTTTAGAAGGGTTCAATTTTCTGAACTCATCCGCACTTACCTTTTTTACTATTAAGTTATCTTTAGCTGCCAATGTGTTAAGCAGATAGCTTGCTCTTCTACGAATCATTAATTTCACGATTCTTATATAAGTGATATTAGGGTGTAGTTTCACCCGAATAGCCTACCATCCTTTCTTTTCCTTTCCATTGAAGTTTCATTCTGAGCATTTCATTAATTGAAATATAAATGCCTCCGTTGATAATGAAACTCGATTCTATTTTTCTAAGTAAAAGCGTTTTCTTTTCGTCCCGTTTCGTACGATCTCGCTTCACACCTCGCGGTACTTACACCTCCCCCCAGTATATCACCGGCAGTGACTCGTAAATGCAGCACGCAACTAACTATGACTTTGATTTTGACTTTCCTTCGGAGCATGAAAGACAAGTTAAAGACTCTAGCTTAACAAGGGAGCTTGACACTCCCCCGCCGACTGATGCTATCCGGAGTAGCCAATTCCAGGAAGCATTGCGGTATGAATGAAAGATTAGAATGTCATCAGAATAAGCTAGAAGAAAGGATCGATGGATCACAGAGTGATTCTGTCCACGGCCTCTCGCTTAAGAAAGTGTCTTTCCTAAAAAGGTATAAAAGTTTGTGTGTTAAGCAGATAGCTTTTCCCATTTTCGATCGTTAATTTGATTATGATTATATAAGTTAATGTTTTGTTATGATATCGCGTTTGATTCATGGTGACTCTCTTTGCTTTGAGCTTTCTTTTCTTTTATTAAGGGGCAGGTGGTCTCTCCTCTAGTAATGCCTGGTGATTCGTGCTACCAGCCATTTCTTTTCTTTTCTTTCGTATTTCTAATACGTTGTTGGATTCTTTGTACTGATTTCTTCATGCTTGAAGAATTGCTATCCCGTTTACTTTTTACTTTTTATTTGTTTCTGTTTATGTATTTATCTGTTAGCTTCTCCAATCTTTCTACTCGTTTTGCTACTCTCCTTTCTCACGGAACGTTGTTCATAGTGGGTTCCCTTTAGTTTCTAAGTGCTGTCGTCTCTTTCAACCGATTCCGACTTCAGTACTGATAAAATAACGAAGCGAGCGGAATGTGTGTAGCGAATTTTGCAACTTTTCATCGACAATTAAAGATGGCATTGTTAGCCTGAAGAAGGTTGAATTCAAGACAAAGAAAGTTTATGTTTTTTCCCGAGGATTTTTCTCCAATGCGACTTTCACGCAATCGGAGGTATTCTCCTATAGCCAATTATATGAAATTCCGCATCTATCTACGAAATCCTACTATATAGATAGTCAGTCTTCTACCCCCTCTGTTCAAGCAATTCGGCCAACTACTTTGCGCAGGTATACCTCACTTTTAACAGGAATTTCACAGCCCTTGTTTTGTTTCTGTGAGGACAAAGCAAGAAATTAATTTACTTTCCGTGGAAGCGGAAGTCTTAACAAGAATGAGCATTACAGTATAAAAAGGCAAAGTAATAGCGTTTATAATATAAAGAAATTGATGGGTGCCACGAAAGAAAGAGTTCTCATTAAAGTAAAAAAGTGAATTTGCCACAGCACAAACAGAGCATAACAAAAATTAAATCGATCCATACCCTGCTTCCTTCTCTTTCTTAGGATTCTTACTTAAATAAAAGAAGGAGCAAATCTCAGATTCAGGTCGGCATGAGCACTCTCCCTCGATTATTTTCCTTTGACTTTGCTTTGTGTGCTATTTGAGTTTTTATATTATATATAGGATTTCCATTAATTGGCGAGGTTTGGAGTTGAATTTGAAGCTCTCTTTGAATTGCTATCAATGCAAAGGCACTGAACGAGAAAAAGAGAAGTTAAGGTTCGGGGGTATTTTAGTTCGGGCAAAGTTCTTACTTACCTTATGCAAATTAATTGACAAATCTGTGGCAAAGAAATAGGTTCACGGCTCGTGATCGGCGCTAATCCAATAGCGTCTTTGGTTGGTATCGGCAAGCCCTCTCTCTTATTTTATGGCGGGATAGCTTGGATAGAAAGGATAGTCTGATCGCTCGTCAGCGAGAATGAAGACAATCATATTACTTTTATTAGCAATTTTGGTCAATTCATGTCCAAAAAGAAAGACTGGTTTCATTTAAATTGTAAAAGCCTATATTATTCACAAATCACAAAGAAAAAAGAAAGGGCGTTAGTAATCAAAAACGTGTGAATATATAACTTTTTTTAGCTGGACCCGACCCTGAGTCTTCAAAACGACTTAGCCCGGGACGTACCTGTTCAAGCTTGCTTTCTCAAGGTTTTATGGGGCTTTTCGGGACTCGCTGAGAGGGGGAGGATTGAGGCAGACTACTTTCTTTTATTTTATATGTGGTATGAAGTGAGCATGCTGTAGTGCGGTTCAAGGGCAAGACAAAGCTTTTTTCCGAAAGTCACGCTTACGTACCTCGGTACGGTCTTCGCAGCTTATGGGATCGGACTCGGCTGCTAGTATTAAACGTTCTTGCATGCTATGAGCAAAGCGTAGTAAAGATTTTCTAAACAACGGAAGGTGATCAGTCTTTTTTTTTTTATCCTTCTCCGGGCGAGATGACGCTATGTATCGAGCCCTAACCTTAAGGCCCGCCGGATCCTCGGAGTCTGATCCGGTTCTGAATCCGAATCATCCAGTACTGACACTACATGTATAACCTTGGCTTTTCCCTTGTAGTAGACTTGTACACCGAAACCTAAGATTTAGGCTCAATTGGAATAAGAAAAAATAGGTAATAGGATGGCTAGGCTTTGATTCCACTTGAATCGGCTTCTTATCTTCTCTTTGTTTTGTTTGCTTTGTGCTATGAGACTTTCGCTCCGTGCATATTGCAGAAATAGGAGGCTCGGTAGGCTCCGATTCTTCGACCCCTCACACCACTGTTTTGTGCAGGCAACGGATCCAAACTTTGCTAATCTAAAAGGGAAGCTACGTCAGTTTCGTCGTAAGGACAAAGTGTTGAGAAAGCCTTTACCTTCACTGCTTTCAAAGTCAAAAATTTCATCCGATATCTTGTAATTCAGTTGAACCATCAGTCTAATGCTCAGAGCGAGCTCAGTCCTTGCCTCTAATGTATCTGTTCGCGAGGGGATCTTTCTTAATATTATAATGTGTAATGATTAATATAAGTTGACCTGCGCGCTGCTACTTAGAAGCGTACTGCCATATCCATGGAAAGAAATTTGATTATATATGATTATACTTAATCCCTGGAAAGCCTTTACGTGGAATCATACTTATTCAGTTCAGCTGAAATAGTAGCTTACCTCTTTTTCTTTTCTTTTTGTTTTGAGGAAGAATAAAGAAAGGATTTATCTTCCTAAAGGAGAATTTCCGAGATCTCTTAATTCGCCAACGTACGCTATACGCTTATGATAAGAAATGAACGTCGCTTATTTAACGTAGAATTTTCTCAGTACTCTTAGAACAAATACAGAATAGTAAAATGCAAGGTGAGGGGGAGTTCTTGTGTTCACAACGCCCAACTATATGACCGGCGGCTAAGCGCAAGGGAAGAAAGCTCGGGCCAAAGCTTTCCCATTTACGGAGCATCTATCCCGCCTATATCTTGATACCTTTTTTGCACCACAGCATAAGATAGACTACCTTGAAAGATATTAAAGAAGATTTCTTCAACTTTGAAAATCCTTTCTGACGAAAGAAGCAGGTTAGCGAAGCTACTCATACAAGAGAAGTAAGTTAAGTATAGGAACGGTAATCTATTCCTGCCGAGGTACCCGCTAAAAAAAAGAGATTCTATCTAGTGCAACTTCTACTGAATAGCAAGAGCACCAAAAGAAAGCAAGAACCGTTTCAGTTGGTCATGTGAGGCCCTATGCCGATGCTTTCTGAGACAGGATAAGGATCTAATTTCTTATAATAAGAAGGACCATTCCTTCGTTTCACACCTCGCCTGGGACTGGTAAGACGGACTGCACCCCGCTTGACTCACTACACTCTATCATGGATCGGCTGGTTGTGCTTCGCCTTGATTCTTTCGACTAGATTGACCGCGCTTCGCTTAAGAATCCTATATAATATATTAAAGGCCAACCGCATCCCGACCCCGAATGCGCCTTCGGCTAGCTTTCCCTAGATGCATGATTAAACTGACTTCTCTCCTTTAAGTACGGGGATTAGTACTGAGCGAGCGGAGAATGAATCTTTTCGCTGTAACCATAAAAAGAAGAAGTCTTTGGCAAAATTGGCTAAGGCTAAAGACGGGACGCTATTTGGGAAAATAAATATCTCAATATCCCAGAAAAAGGGATGTCTGGGAAGGAATGCCCCCTATATCATAGGAACGAGGTTTGATCTTGGCTATGAACCAACCGAGAAAGATATACCAATTGTATAAATAGATTAGTATTTCCCAACTCTAAAAGGTAATGTGTTAGAGCTGGTGAAGAAATGAAGAGGTAGGGTTATACAAAAAGGGGATTATATCATTTGTTCACGTCTTTCGTCGACCATACATAATGTATTCACGAAACCTTGGGACAGCAAAGCATCTCGATTTGGCTAACATATCCTTAGCCTGGGCTTCCTTACGGGCGTACCTAGGTGAATGATCATAAAAATGATTGCCCTGCTCTGAAACCAAGAATGCCTGGACTTCTACTTGATTTTGATTCTGAAGAATCTTGGTACCTCAAGGTTTTTCCAAAAGTGTCCAGAAAAGAGTCACATCGGAATTCTCTTAGCCACTGAGAGTCTACCAAAGTTATTCTCCTTTCCCAGTTCCTGTTTAAAGGGGTGAAATCCGATGGGGCTCTCTACCCATAAGTAGATGCATGCGATGGAAGCTGTCCCATGAGAAATTCGTGAACGATCGAGAAAAGAATGTAAAGAGGGAGCATTGGCCGACGAGAGGTATAAGAAGGATTAAATATTTAAATAATAATAGACGTCGAAGCAAAGTCAAGAGAAAGTATGGCTGCAGTTTTAGCTCTTGATGAAAAGGCAGGCCTTCTTCTATTTCTATAATACGGATAAAATCCTATTCTTAATCATACCACTAGCCAAGAATATAGGGCCTCTCCCTCACCGGGGTAATCTTACAAAAAGAAAGAAGTAGATGTAGCAAATAAAGGCGCTGTTGTTGATAAGTTATTTGATGGTGATGGCGAATTACTATATAAGATAGCTGGATCTTTTTATTCACCCGCGGATGATTACTCTTACTCATAAGTAGCTATTGCTATTCCAGAAGAGGAAAGGAGAGAGAGAGTCTTTTCCAGAGTTTGAGGTCGCACCTGTTTTAGCTTCGATAGAAGCATTACTGCTTTTCCTAAGAAATAGATTAGATTCTAAGATCTAAGGAAGGTACCTCTTTCTATAGTAGCAGTGGCTTAATTAGCTGCGCAAAAGGAGGAGCTTGTGCTTGCTAAAGGCTTGTAATTTAATTCATCCATATTTATTTCTATTTTATAGATTGAGATCTTTCCTTTCTCCACTGATTGAACCCGAAGCTCTTTTCTCTTTGACAGAGAAAATAGGAAAGGGAATAGAATTACATCACATCTACCGAGTGAAAGATATGAGCATTCTTAGCCTTACCGGCGTTTCGGACAAAAGCGCTTTCCCATCCTGCGCCTCTACCCTTATTGTATTGAGCACCTAGGCTCTGAAAGACCTATCACATTACGAAACAAAAGAATTTCTCCCAAAGATTAGTATCTATAATTGAAAGAAGAGAGCTTTTCGCGTAACTGGGCCCATAAGAGAAAAAACCTATGAAAGGAAAAGTCTCCATATTGAAAGTGACTCGGAGCGGGATTACCACCCTTCTTGACTCGAAAGGCAAATCATTTGTTTTGTGAAAAGATAGTAAGAAGGTGCGCACCCTAGAGCGTGCTTGATAGGGCGCGAAAGCCATATGATATCGGGGATGGAGCCATTTGACCCAATTAAAGTAAAGCGAAAGTATGAGTAGATATTCTTAAAGAAAAAAAAATAAGGTCCAAAGCTACTCGACTAACTAAAAGAGGACAAAGAAGTTGACTAAGAGGTAGAGGGATGAACTTGCTTAGTGCAGTCTGGGCAAAGGGGGGCCGGCCCGCGGAAAGCTCTCTTCTAAGGGCAAAGCAGTCTACTTATTTTATTCACATTCTAAAAATATTATATGCTACGTCAAATCCTTCTCCAAGATGTGTTCCGCGCGTTTCATAGGGCAGAGGCAGGAGAGAACTTCTTCTATCCGCCTGAGACTCTTTATAAAGGGAAATTCACTTTTCAAAGGTGCATTTTACGTGAACCCGCTCAAATCGGAGTGCTTCGTTTCGAACATATATTAAAGCTTTGGCCTAGATGCTTGTCTCTTATTTTTGTTAAAACTCTCTTGCTCGCTCGTTTGATCATACATACTTTCTTTTTACTTTTCATAGTTTCATTTCTAAGTTAAATGTATCGAGAATGGTTCCGTACATATGTGGGTCCAGGAGGATCCTGACTTCGACTCCCAACTCTTTAAAAGGAAGTTGCCCAGAAGTCAGTTAAAGGTAAAAGCTGAGATTGGATGGCTTTCGTGTGCTTAGGCATTTGCCTTTACCTTTAAAAAGTCTTTGAAAGCCCAGCTGCTCCACACACTATTTAAGTATTAGACTCAGATGTACTTTAAGGAGATTAAGCCAAGGATAGTGCTTCGGGCGTTTCGAAGGATTCCGGATGTCTTTCGTCCTACTCGTACTAAGAGAGTATATCTTGTCCCGAGTTTTAGCTTGCGTGGCATGACATGATAACTCACGATAAGTGGGCTTCCCGTTAAGGCGTACCTAGAATGTTCTTAATAAGATAATAAGAATTCGCCTCAGAAACTGTGGAATTTGACCCTCGTAGCCGGAGACCTCATTATAAAAAATTAAAACAAGACGACTTTCTTTTTTAAGGGTATGCGCGAATGAAAAAGGCATGGCTGTCTCTATTTTATTGGAAGGCTATCTTAATATAGATATAGAATATGCTTTTTGGGAAAAAGAAAGAGAATGAAAGACTCTCCTGTTCTGGAAAGGTTTCGACTTAGGATTAAGATTTAGGGTTGGGGATGGGACTTAACCTACTAACCGGCCAACTTGCTAATCGAAGCGGGCTGCTAACCCGTGTTTACATTGTTTTATTTAGTTCAACGGATGAACCAGGTGAATTCGAGGAGCAGGCTATTGCTGATTAAGACGACGTCGAAGCAGTTGAAGATAATAATCCCCTTCTCCTCATGAAAGTAGAACCGAAGCCTTTTATTATATTAATTCTTAATCTTACGTTTTGACCAATTTACTTTCTAATTTTAATTCGAACAAGGAAAAAAGGAGCTTCAAGTTCGGTAATAGAGGATTTTTACACCTTTCAGTTCCACAATTAAAGGGAGAGTCAGGGAAGAGCCACTTGTCTATATTTATTTAACAAGTCATGAGAAGATCTTTACAAGCGCGCATATTTAAAGGAAAAAAACTATAAGAATTTCTTTCAAATCCAGGTGAATCCTATCCAAGTAAGTTACCGAAGAATCCACGTTTGATGCAGGCATTGGTCAAAGAGTGCCGTCTTCCTCTCATACAATCATACAAAAGCCCGAGGAAAATTCTTAGCTTAATCGAGACACGCGTAAGCTTTAATGCTCTTATAAAGGGATGATTCCCGCCAACATACTCTTGATTGAATGTTTGAAGGCAGGGTGTTCTTTATTCAAGAAATGTGGCAACTTCCACCTCTTTTTCATTAATAGCATTTATATATTAGGGATCCTGGTCTTTTTTCCTCTAAGTATAGTTTTGCTTTGCTTCCTTGAGAATAGAATATCTTTCGAGCCCGGACAAGGTTGTTCTTAGAATTTCTCTTGGATTTCTTAGGGAAAGCTTTTACGAGTAGGGTTACTGCTATACTAATGAGGAAGACGTTTAGACTTTTCCAGCTTGAAACCTTACATAACATAAGAAACTTGGTAAGGTTCGACTACATAAGGAGAGGATGCGAAGAAAGCAGGCTTGAGCGAATACGAAGGGGTATGAAATAAGCGCGCATACCCTTAAAAGAAAAAAGAAAGAAAATCAGGAGAGGTTTTAGTAGTTGAGTTCTTTCCCGGGTAATATGGTTCCTCTTTTTCATTATTTAATATTTATACGATGCATTTGAGCTCTATTACCCCATCTTTTCTATTATAAAGGGCAGAACGAAGACCCAGCATATGCTCCTCTAGGAGGGCTTGGCACCATGAATCTATATTATATTTTATATCTGGATCTAGTAACTTGCTTGCTTTTTTTTTCTTTTAATTTCTTTCAAAGATGTGATGAGGCCGGGTCTCTCTCAACGAAGTTAAAACAAGGTAAAAGTATGAATTTGAAGTAGTTAAGGGTAAGCTTGCTTATTACTTACCTTTTATATTAGACTTATTGAAGCGTGCAACGAAAAGAGGGGTGTGGGAAGAAAGCGAGAGAAAGGATACGTAGCTTATGGCAGTTTACTGCAGCAAGAGTTTGTCCTAGAGTGTTGTAACAGCCGGGTCAGAGTATGCGTAGAAAGCCAGATCTTTCTTTGGAGAGTCATTTTCTTTTGACCCACGCTCACATTCTATTTATGAGACTATACCCGCATTTTCTTACAAGCTTGCGCCCCGTCCCTTGATTTGTTGCTTTCGTACACGATCTCATTTTCAGATTCTGACCCGCGCTAGGACTGTCCTATTCTATTGGTTAGAGGCAATCTCATGGAAGAAAGAAAAAGACTTGAATTTTCTTATTATATTAAAATTACTTCTACTCTTTCTTGACTTAGTAGGCAAAAAGTTAAACTTTTTCTCAACTGGGTTGGCTGGCTTTTCCTGCTGTTACCTTAATTGATGCATCTGTTCGAGCACTTGACGGCATAGGTAGCAGCTCTCTTTTCTGGCTGGATTATCACCACTAATATAACCTGATAATTTAGAATCTTATAAAGAGAAGATTGTAACGTAAAGATCTAAACCGATCTCCCTGTCCAAGTTCAAAAAGGGTGGAAGGGTTTAGTTTACTTCAAGCTTGTAAGAAAAGTAACCAAATGAATAAAAAGTTGAACAAGCAACTTTCCCAATTGCTGGTGATGAGAATAGTTTGTTTGACCATCTCTATAAAATTTCTTGACTAGATATCATTTTCTGATTATATACAGAAGGAGTTTTAGCGGATCGTGGAGAGGAAGAAATGTCACCGTGAAACCCGTTTTTGAACGACAAAAGTGCTTTGCCTTAATCTTAATAAATATCAAATATAAAAAAGCTAAAGAAGAGCAAGTAGGCCTTGAGTCCGTCAACTTGACTCTAAGGGGCTGGGAAAAAGCCCTCTCCTTCGCCAAACCCGGGAATTCCCAAAAACATCTAATGATATCAAAAGATATCGTAGGGAAAAGCCTATCCAGGCGCGGTCTCAACGCCAACAGCTAGCCGATTCGTATGTCTCCTGTCTCCTAGTGCGGGCGGGTTTATCACGCAATGCCCGTATCCTGCCTTGACTTGACTTTAACTTTTAAAGTCCGGAAAAGCATAACCTGCTGACGCAGACCCTAACGAGGCATGGGTTTCACACCTTTCTTTACGCAAGCAGGTCCCTCTTGCCCAAACACTAGTCTTTCTTCCCTCGCCGAAACTAGTTCACTTCTCTTTTCTTTTTCTTTTATTCCTCTGTCCCACCTTAAGTCAGATCCTTGAGGGAAGAGATCAGGAGCTGGTTAATATGTAGAATGTAGTTAATCCGCGCCTTCTTTGCCTTGCCTTCTTTTTTTTTCTTTATCTTTTTATGAACAGTGCTAGGTAACCAATCATTGGAATTTCATTCGTATGCATGCTCTTACTAAACTAAAGAAAGTGGGATTTACTCTCCTCTCACCGCGAGAAATTAATTCTTTTACGTAGGCTTTTTTTTACTGGGATCATTAGGCATTAGGATTTCAACAGACAAGTAAAAAGGGCACTTTATGCCACCAATTCTAATCATTCATAAATTTGAGGATTGTAGCTTTAAAAAGAATTTCTTTTTTATTAGTAATCGCCTTTGGCTTGCAATTTCTGGAAAAGAATAAGAGAGTGACGCGCTTGGGTTCAGCTTGGAAAGAGCGAGCTCCCAGTAGAACGATAATGTAAACCCCCTCAAGTCCAGTATTCTCATTACCTTGTAAATGTAAAGAAAAAAGGAAAGAGGAATTAATAGTGGAGGTTTCACGTGCTGTACTTTATTATATTATTATTGAAGTTAAAAGTCTGGATTTTTTCTTTTGGGAAGAAAGAGGAAGTTGTCTAGTTTACTCGATCACTATTCCGAAAGTTTTCAGATGCAAATCTTCTTTTATGATAGTATGAGATGCAGTTATACGCATATTCTGATAAATTTAAAAATGCTTTTTTCAAGAACGGAAGTTCGCGGGAAAGCGAGCATTTTTAAGATTAAATGAGAATTCAATCAGTCGCATAGGGAGCTTAATGGCCTCGCCTGGGTTCGAAGACGGGATCGGTTCTAATGCATTCTTTACCTAGAAGAAGAATAAGATAATCAGCTGCTGTACGTGTGCTTCGTTTCGAGAGCCCTAATGGTTAGGACCTGTTAGAGCATTGAATCCATATTTTAATAGTCAAATCAAAAAGGTAGCTGATGACTGAAAGACTCGCTCGAAGGGGGAGGATGTTTCGTTACTTGACTTTAATAAGTAAGAGGGTGTGTAAACACATTTCACTCGCTTCCTCAGAACAGTTGCCCGTCCTGCAATGTTGGCCGGTGGTGACACACTGATTTATTCTCCCTATAGAAAAAAGGAAAGGACGCATTCAACGAGTCATGTTTTGGAGTCTTTCGCGCGCTAGCTATCATTCTGAGGCTCGTTCCTCATGCCCCTCTTTTATTTAGGGAGCTCCTCGGTACATTCTTCTCGTTAAAGGGTAGAATCTCTGACTCCCCGTAGCTCCTTTAAAACTCAATCTCACCTGTCAAGAAAGAATTTTAAACAAGGTTCAATGGTCGACCAACCAAATAGGTGCAACTGGGAGTCCTTTCTTTGCTCTTTGCAAAAAATCAAATTAAGGGATGGTCGGACGCTTGCCGGGTAAAGGCTTTCCTGACCTCTGACCTACTTGAAAGGCTGGTTGGATGAATGCTTTCTTTATGTCATGACGAAGCAAGCGAAAACTTGTCTAAATATTAAGGAGAATTATGAGATATATCTTCAAGTCTATTTCCACTCGCACCCCTATGATAAGGGGCAGGAAAGCCCGCTGGTTTGATTCGTATCGCACCCAAGCTCTAAACTGGAGCTCTTTCTGTAGCCGTAGAAGGCCCCTTTTTTCTTCTTGTTAAACAAGCTGCGTTGACAAGCCAGTTGTTATTAAAGACGTAGCACTAGAAGCCCTGTCAAGAAGGCCAGTTCCGGGCTGAGATTCCGTTCATACAATACAGTCTTAATCGAATAAGTAGAAAAAGAACCCTTAACCTTGGAAACGGGGGCTTTTTGGGCACCAAGATTCGACTCCAGGTCAAAGTCTGCTTTTGGCCCATTCAATCAATTACCTTTCTCAAAACAAAAGGTAAACTCGCTTCAACTAATGACAATTATAAGAGAGTCTAGCAAAAAGAATAGAGAATACAAAAGTTCAAATTCAATTGAGACGTAGCGGGTATCCACTGGGTTAGGGCACCCTTTATATATAGATAGATAGCAAGCAAAAGTATGTAGCGAGTTAGCTGCTAAGAAAAAGCATTGTTTACCATGCATTGTAAATAAGTAAAATCCTAAGAATTAAGGGCAGAGTCGGATGAAGCTTCATCCTTATAGTTTGGGGTGGGACAGAACTTCTCTCCACAAGGGGTAACTTTTTTTCCATAAACGTCTTAGTCTGGTCCATCCGTAGCTTCTTTGTCTTCTTCTTGTGGTTGTGGAAATGGATCTCCTCCGGCCCCCGTTCGCGCGCTCAACCTAGGCAATGATCCGAAGCCCAATGATCCCCCGAAAACGTGCCCTAATGGTTTAACAACGGGCTCGCTCCTACACTCGTGGCTTTTTTCTGAAGAAGGATTTTCTTTCGCGGAACCCGAAACTTAGGACGTTTAGCGCATGCGGCAGGGACTGGGCTAGTGGACTCAGGCAAGCAAGGACCCGTTTGAGCGAGAAAGACTTTGCGGTTGTCACGATTGACCTACAGGTAGGAAGAGTCGTTTTCGAGCCAAGATGCTTTCCTTTTCGGACCGAGGAATGGGACGTTCATTCCGATCATCTTGTTGAGTAAGACGTGGCTATGGCGGTCCTTTCTTGGATTTCCTTTTTGGGTGAATAAGAATAAGATAAAGGGCGCAGGGTCAGGCCTTTCTTTTCCTTGTGGGTCCTACCACTGGGCATTGAATCCAGACTTTTATCATCATGAGCCAAAGCGGCTATTGAATTGGCACCCTCGGTTGCATCTTCGATCGGGTGAAATATCTTTCTTACACACGCTTCTTTTATTGGATTCTTATCCGTAATCAACCGTAAGAGCTCTTTCTAGTCTGTCCTTCTAACGGTATGCATTGGAGCTATCAAAATGAAAGTCACAAATTTATAAAAAATGGGGAATCAGTCACGTGAGTCTTTGATTGATTCTAAATCTAAACATGAAAAAAGAACTAAGTAGATAGATACAATCTCAGAAAGAAGGGCCCAAAAAGAGAAAATAAAGAAGACCGATGCTTTCCCATGACTCTAGCTCGTCAAACGAGATCGTAAGCAAGTGGGGAGGTCGATACCTTATATAATCTAATTAATTACCATGGTAATTAAATAGGGCATAGACGTAGAAAAAACAATCCTCAAATTCCTAAATTTTATGTTCTAACAATATTTTGCTCTTCTAGCCTCTCTTTCCCCGGTGCTGATGTGCTGTCCTCCCTCCTCTTAGTCTTGTTCTCATCTCTCTCTTTGCCCTCTTTCTTTGTTTGATGAGGAATTCCACTAGGTTTCTTCCTTCATCATTGAGACTGCTTAAATCATTTACTTGGATAGGATCGATGCCCAACAGTCCGTGCCAGTAATATAACAGTAGGTCAAGAGCCTACCTGAAAAAAAAAGAGTACTAAATCTATTCTATCAGCTCCAAATAGAGCATAGGATAAAACCTACCACAAGATTATAGAATAAATCGGGTGCCCCAGAAGAAAAGGGGTGGTTGATCATGAAGCAGATCCTGAGAATGCGACTATTCATGTTGCTGGAAGGGAGGTTTCAACTCTAAATATCTATCTATATTAAAGGCTAGTCCCATCCTATTTCTAGATAGATAGTACCTTATCAACATCTTCAATGTTCTCTCCACGAGCAGCTTCGGCTTGTGTTTCATTCGCATCTTCATGAGACGGAACTTCTTCGATTGCATCTGCTTCGTCCTTTTGTTCTGGACCGGGTGAACCGGCAACAAGTAATCTTTCTTCGGCTGCGCCTTCCTCGGTAATTTATTATTCTTTGTATTCGAAGAATTTATCCGGCGAATCTCTATCCGGATCGTCTCCACTTTTTCATAAGGTGCTAGATAAGCAGCTGCCGGTTTGATGAGAAGGGCTCCTTAAACCCCAGGCACGGTAATTTGGAAACCATTTGAGCTACGTGGTGAATTCTTAGGTTCTTGTGAAACCAGACTTTGTCTTTCTGTCGCAGCTTTTGCATAATACTAAGAATAGGTTTATGGATCCATTAGAAGGTTTCATAATAAGAAAAAAGAAAGGGG